>JADRCG010008340.1:15865-83638 GCA_019844195.1 Rhabdomys dilectus
TTTAGCCAGCACGTATTCATCAATGGCATACTGGAGAAAAAAACAGTTGTATCAGTACAGGTTCTCCAGATAAACATACCTCAAATCATAGAGAGAATGAATCTCTCTATGTATGTAGAAAGGGGATTTAATAGAATGCCGCAATAACGGCTGTTGGACAAGGAAAAGTAGAAAAATCGAGGGCTGGTTGATTTCATGTTGTGGGATATTATAGCTGATCTTCAGTGTATACCAGAATTCTGAAGAGATAAGTACTTACTTATACCAGTTTTAAAACACAAATAAACAAACAAGTCACTTTTGTTTTGTAAAAAATAGGGCAAGTACAAAAAAACCCAAAAAACCCCACCCTGTTCAATGTCCTCTCTCTCTCTCTCTCTCTCTCTATATATATATATATATATATATATATATATATATATATATATATATATATGTTGTCAAAAGAATCTATAGCCCAGATTAAAGGTGGATATGAGCATCTCAAAAGATCAAGATTAATAAAGGTTTCTAACTCCAACAGTTGTAATTAAGCAATATGCCCCACAGCAAGCATGGTTTGAGTTAGGGTTAGGGGATTAGACAGTCATGCTTAGAATTAGGATAAGGTTTTTTTTAGAATTAGGTTTAGGAGGTTGGGAAATTAAGAGTTGAGGGTTAGGATATAGTTAGGCTCAGGGTTAAGGTTAAGGTGACTACCATTATTCTTGGTGGTCCCACTGAATCAATATTATCCCAATTAAACAAAGAAGAATTATCAGGCCTACAAGGTGTTCATTTTATATCTTAACGGTTTCTTTTATTCTTATTGTGATAGCTTCTCTCTTAGTTAGAGAAAGGCTTCTCAAAAGAACCTAAAAGGTTTTCTAGTCATTTACCTCCAAAACTAACATATTAAAAAAAGGAAACAAAGGCTTTGATATTCACAGAACCCTACAGATAATCAATGATTAAGTTGCTGAGAGCCACACCGCTTGCTGCCAGCAAAGAATATTTATTCTCTATGCTGTGTCTCACCATCAGCTATTTCTGCAGTTAATTTTCCTCTGAGATAAAATGCCCTTCAGTGCTCTTCTGCACTAGACATGTCTGGTTTACTTTCTGCCCAACCTACAAATATACTTACTAAAGATTTCTATGTGAAGTTTTCACTTTTGACAATGAAAATTGGGAAACAGGAATCCTAGACAAGCAATAGACACAAAGTCATGGCTTATAAAATTTGACTTTTTTATTAATGATATGTAGAATGTACACATGAGACATGGCTTGTTATTCACATTATGTACTGAATAGCAAATTAATTACAAGAAAATTCTGAATAGCAAATGAATTTCAAGTAAATTTAACTTGTTAACTTGACCCTAGATCAATTGGCTCATAATGAAAATAAACTTTTGTGCTGAGTTTAAGCAGCTCTGCAGAAGGATATTCCTTAGACAAGGACAGCCACCTGTGTGCAGGATCACCTGATCCAGACAAAATCAGGCAGAGAAATGGAATCCCTGAAGATAAAGGGAGCCCTCCATTTGGACCTGAGTTCCCCTGAGATTTGGAAGACTGTGTCTATCACACAGGTTTTCCAAAGTCTCGATTCCTTAAACCATGGATCTTGCCTATGAGAGAAATTACCAAATACTGGAAACTGATTCAAAATAAATACAACCTACGATCCTGCCCAGCTCTCCAGGTGGCTGTCTCATAATTGGCTTTGTAAAGGTGCCTTCTAAAGGGTGTTTTAGCCAAGCAGTGGTGGTGCATGCCTTTAATCCCAGCACTTGGGAGGCAGAGGCAGGTGGATTTCTGAGTTCGAGGCCAGCCTGGTCTACAGAGTGAGTTCCAGGACAGCAAGGGCTACACAGAGAAACCCTGTCTTGAAAAACCAAAAAAAAAAAAAAAAAAAGAAAGAAAAAAAAAGGGCATTTTATTTTGCTATCAGTTCACCACCTCCAGGGTAACAAGGAATATGGTATTAATGGTAATTAATAACACTACAATCCACAATCATTGACCCACCGTCTCACTTCTCTGATGTAAAATGAGTTCCTTGGGCAGAAGCAATACTGTGTGGAATGCCATTATGGTGATTGAGGCACTCCATATGTCCATGGATCATGGTTTTGGAAAAAGCAATATGTGCATGAATATCAAAATAATAAGCAGAATACATATCTATTCCAGGAAGAATGAAGCTTTGTCGTTTGCCTAAGAAAAATGATCCAATGTAGTCAACCTGCCAACAAGTCACTGGCTGGTCAACCCAGGATATAGATCCATATCTAGGGCTCAGTGTTAGTCTCTGCTGTTGGTAAATCTGGCACTCAGCAGCAGATGTGGCCATGTTAGGTGAGAGGACGACTCTACTGTTGTATCCATAAATAAACCCCACTGTGCCCACCATGGCCACTATGTTCGTTTTCTTTTTGGAAAATGACAGATATAGCTGGGGACCCACCTGACTTCCCACAGAATAGATCACCCTAACTACTTGGTTACTGAATATCTGCTCAGCTGAACTTTCCTTTTGATCAGTATTTACATGGGACATAAGTTATAAGTATCTTTACATCCTTTGACCATTTTGAGACATCTATCCACGTACTTCTTCCTTTTATGTCTTTCTCAAAAATATTCTAATCATTCTGTTTTCAAGTCTCTGATAGTTAAGCATCTCACTGTTTATAGCTGATGATTCAGTGAATAATCGCACATTTCCAAACAAATGTATGAGCGTGATTACGCACGAAGCTCTTAACTGTGGTGATTTTCTTTTACTGGTGTCTTTCAGGATTGTCCCAGAAACATGTTTTCATGCTGCAGTTGTTCACTTCGTGATGGGATCTGTATAACAGGCCTTAGTAGAGCAGGACTAGTTATTTCTTTCTCAGTCATTTGATGATAGGATCTAAACCAGGAAGTTCTAGGTGCATGTTTAATACCAGAGGCATTGTAAGGGAATAGAAAATAAAGTTTTCTAGACAATTCAGGTTCCTAGCATCAATTTCCAAGTTGCCCCTCCCCAACAAAGCCCAAGCCTAGCTCCACTCTCTAGGCTAATCCCAAACAAGACTAGACATTCCAAGTTATACCTTCAACAATAACAAGATCTCCAGGTTATTCCCCCAACAAACCTGCATCTCAGGTTACAAGCCCACGCCTAACAACCACTGATGCAGAGGGGAGGTGAAGTTAAGTTTATGATGTGACTCCCAGCACCAGCCAATTATGTTAAAGGCCACAGCAGTTTTCCTATTAGACGCTTGCACATATCCTCCCCACTTGCTGATTACAATAAAGCCTTTCCCTGATAGACATTTGGGGCTCTACCACCACCAAAACAGTCTTGGCTGATGCTGGAGCATTGGAGATGGGCGCAAGCTAGCTCAAGTAGAATAAAGACCCTCCTGTGAGTTACATAAGATTGGCTCTTGTGTGTGTCTTTTGGGGATCACTAACATTTCCCTGGCACAATATGTTCACTTTCTACTAAGATGGAATGGCAGGCCAAAATAATTTTTTCAAGAGAAAATAGTAGGATAGAGTTGATGGTAGAGCCTTGTCCCAATATTCAAAATCTATGATTCACAATAAATACCTACCAAAGGCTCCAAACTACATTCCTATGGAACCATGAAACTGGCGGGACAACCTGCAAAGCAGACTGGTCCCGTTACAGAGCCTTCTCCTGTTTGTTGTCCCCAACAGAAAGCTAGCAGCTTTCTGAGCTACTTGGTATACTGGCTGTGTAACACACAACTGAGGAGTGTGCTATCTCCAGAATCCCAACCAGCCAACTATATGTGTGCTTCTCTCTTTGCAGTGGGATTGGCCAGGTGCACTGACTTATCTTTCACCTTAGAATTAATATCTCTGAGAACCCTATGGCACCAGATTCCTAAGCATTTCACTAAATTAGAAGACTGCTGCAGGGCAGTGGTGGCGCACACCTTTAATCCCAGCACTTGGAAGGCAGAGGCAGGTAGATATCTGAGTTTGAGGCCAGCCTGGTCTACAGAGTGAGTTCCAGGACAGCCTGGCTTACACAGAAAAACCCTGTCTCAAAAAACAAACAAACAAAATAGAAGAATACTAAATTATGGTTGGATTTATTTTCTGTCCTCTGGTGCTCTTATGGGTTTGCAATGAGTCCAATTTGGTTGACACCTCAGTGTCCTAGGTCAGTTCTACATAAAGTGCACTTTAGAGCACTAATATCATATTTTATGGAAGACACAGATGATCAAGATCTCTTCTAAGTTAATGACACAAAAATGATGAAATACAAATGCAAATGGAAAACCCAAAAGCTAAATTAAATTTTATTTCTCCAGAGAATTATTTTAGTATTTTATTATTGATTCTCCTTGTTTTCCCAACGCTGTTATACACACATGAAAATATTACTTAGAAAGGCATGTGTATATGTGAATGGATGCATAGAACATATTTTTCCAACTTCTTTGGATAAATATATTTGAGGCAGATGTAAGATTGGGTTTAATTGAGCTTAGGCTAGCCTCAAATTTATTACATAGATGAGCTGGGTCTTGGCATAATGATCATTTAGCCTTGTCTGTTGGGTTCTTAGATTTTAGGCATGACAACCACAAAGATCAGAACCTTGCTTCAGCTTCCACATCTAATAATGGACTACTGGCACAATCCCTTTCTTTCAACACCTTTGAAGAAAAAAATGTCTGAATGCACAATATGATATTTTCTAGAAAGAACCAGAGCCAGGACTATTGATTAACCTCTATTATCTTATTTTTCATTCTATTTTAATCACTGGGCACAAACCATAATAACAGCCATTTTGTTGTGGTAAATATCATTTAGGAGTTTCTTACCCCACTTAAATCATAGAGGGACCAAATAAAAGACACAAAAGACCTTGTGTTTACAATAAGCAGTAAAGCAACAGGGTTGGGCAAACATCAACCCTCTATCCTATTTGTCTATTTCCTTGTTAATTACTGAGATATCACTATCACTTGCCATATTCTGCCTTGGCTGCTCACACTCCCAGGACAGCCCTCCTCTCAATGCACTCACAATCCACCTACCCCATGGCACACTGTTTTCTTCTTCCTCTCCTCTCTCCTTCATGGTCTCTTCCCCAGACCCCAAACTTGGGACCTGAAGCACCATCTATCTTTCTTCTCCCCAGCTTCAGGCTTTAGGCATCTTTATTAAGCAATCATGGAAGGCAGGAAAGAAATGTAGAAATCATATAATTATAGTCCCAAAAATTATTGTACAATAATTTTTGTGTCCCTTGGTTTATGGCCATGTGTCCAGAGTCTAGGATCTTGTATTAGAGCACATCAAGTATTATTTTGACTTTTTCTCTCAGGCTGGACATTTTAAACCTAGAAGTTGATAGGATTTTTAAGCAAGGCCACTTCATGATTCCCGGATTTCCTATCTTGGTTGAACTAGTGGAACTAGTGTAAATGGATTTAATATTAGTTCAATATTTTATCCAGATTCTTGATTGTCTAGTGTGCAGACACAAAGAATTACCAATCAGAATATTCATTGATCATCTCAAATTAAGTGCCTCACAACTCCTTGGTAATATCCATCACTGTCAATTCAGGGAAGCTTTCACCCTCTTTTTCCATCCATTTTTGTACTGTGACTAACACTGCTTAAAACTGGTCATAGGACTTGATCCTTGCACAGGCCCCTCTTCATTTTAAGACCCAAGAAAAGCCAGAGAGGTTGGAGGAAACTCACTCAATATTTTATTTTTGTTTCGCACCAGTTAAGGACCAGTCTGGAAGAATTGCAAGACACTCTTTCTAACACTGAGCAGCAGAGAAAGGATTGGGTATTCAACACAATTCTCAATTACATACAAAGAGACAAGCCCCAGCTGGAGACAGCATTCCTATGAACAAAATTAAACAGTCAGCAGAAGTTAAAAAAAATGGAAAGAAATCCTTAATGACTTGGAATTGAAGGGGAATGAAAACAAACAAGAGAGTATAGCAGTGTTGCATTTGAAATCAATAATTGACTTTTAAAACAAATACACATAGAATGAATTGGGTAGTATTTCTTCTGTTCCTAATTGTGGAATAGTCCAAGGTCTTAGCTCTTATTTGAAGGTCTAGTAGAATTCTGTAATAAAACTATCGAGCCCTTGCCTTTTCTTTGATAGTAGGTTTCTAATGCCTGCTTTGATTTCCTTAGGGGTTATACTACAGTTTAGATAATTTACCTGATCTTGATTTAATTTTGGTTTATGGTATCTGTCTAGATAATTACCTGTTTTTCTGACTAAACATCTCATCTAGATTTTCTAGTTTATAGAAATAATGATTTTTAAAAGTTTCCTCAGTTTTTCTTGTTATGTCTCTCTTTTTATTTCTGATTTTGATAATTTTGATACTGTCTCTGGGCCTTCTGGTTAGTCTGGCTAAGTGCTTTTCTATCCTGTAGATTTTGTCAAAAAAAACCAGCTCTTGGTTTTGTTGAGTCTCTGTACTGTTCTCTTTGTTTCTAATTGGTTCATTCCTTTCCTGAGTTTTATTATTTCCTGCTGTCTACTTCTGTTAGGTGTGTTTGCTTCTCCTTGTTGTAAAGCTTTCTAGTGTGCTGTTATGTTGCTTGTGTAGGATCTTTCTGGAATGTTTATGAGAGTACATAGTGCTATGAATTTTTGTTTTACCACTGCTTTCACTGTGTCACATGAGTTTGGGTATGCTGTGTCTTCATTCTCATTAAATTCCAGAAAGTCTTTTCTTTCTCTGTTTCTTCCCTGAGCAAGTTATTATCGTGTAGAAAGTTGTTCAGTATGTATATATATAATTGTATATCTTCTTTTTCTTTCCTGATTTTGGTAATTCTGATATTATCTCTGTCCTTTCATTAGTTTGGCTAAAATTTATTTATCTTGTTGATCTCTCTCTCTCTCTCTCTCTCTCTCTCTCTCTCTCCATATACACATATACATATAAACACACACACACACACACACACACACACACACACACACATATATATATATGTAATTATTGTATGGTGAAATGTTCCATATGGAAGAGTCAGAAGAAGGACTTAAGGAGGTGAAGAGGATGGCAACCCCATAGGTAGAAAAAGAGTGTCAACTAACCTGGACACTTCAGGGCTTCCAGAATCTAAGCCCAAAACCAGAGAGCTTACAAGGGATGGATCATGGGCCTGGGCATGTATGTAGCAGAGGACTGCCATGTCTGGCCAAAATTGGAGAAGATGAACTTAACCCTGTAGAAACTTGATTCCCCAGAGAAAAGGGAAGCTGGTGGAGGGAAGATCCTGGTGGGTGAAGGGGGTTGGAAAGAAACCTCTCAGGGGCAGCAAGAAGGAAGATGGAGAGAAGACCTCAGGGAAGAGAAACCAGGAAAGGAGGCAACTTTGGAATGTAAATAATTTTTAAAAATTTACTGAAAAAAAGAAAAAAAGAAACAAAATTGAAAATATTTTTTTCAAATATATATATATATATTTGAAAAATATACCTACATTGTCTTTGAAAAAGTGTAGGCAGTTTCCTGGAGGAGAAAATGGCATTGATACAGTACTCTTTGACCTGGCTTCTATGTGCAGTGTTAGCTTCTGTGATCTGTAACATGACACACACAGCTACAACCAATGGCCTGTGTCTCAATCATCTGACCTGACTGAACACTGAAAGTGCATTGGCCATATCTCCAATGTTGAAAATTCAATACTCTTTAAAATATGCTAAAGTTCCCAAATTATATACCTATCAATCTAGTTTGTTGTCATTCACCTGATGTGAATAAACATGTGCTGGCAAATTAGAAAATTATTATCCTGTCATCGTCATTTTTTTTCTGATAATGGTGACTCCATAGTTAGTGATTGAAAGTGACATTATTAAAAGCATCATTTCAACAAAAGTAACTTATTTAAAAAGTGTTTCACTTGCCTCCTTGTCCAATTTAAGGAGAAAAAACAACCATGGCATTAACAAAACATTGGGTTAAATATAAGCTGAATACTTCATGGAATCTGTCATGGAGTCTATGTTGGGTCCCACCATAAATTTCATTGTGTGGACACAAACTATTGTATATCAAGTACATTGGCATAAAATGGACCTTTTCACTCACAGAAGTTATAGCCACATTCCATTCCATGATGTTGGCACTTGACTATGTAATAAGGACTAACATTTATCACCCTCTGGTTAATGAGTGTGAGCCCATTTGTATTGCCAAAGAAGGTCTTAAATATTCCAACATAGCTGAAGTACAAAAAAAGGCTTTGAAACAAACTGTATGAAGTTGATAGAGGCCCTTAAAATGGAAATAAATAAATCACTTAAAGAAATTCTAGAAGCTGGGCAGTGGTGATGCACACCTTTAATCTCAACACTTGGGAGGCAGAGGCAGGTGAATTCTTGAGTTTGAGGCAAGCCTGGTCTACAGAGTGAGTTCCAGGACAGCCAGGTCTACAGAAAGAAACCCTGTCTCGACAAACCAAAAAAAAATAATAATAATAAATAAATAAATAAAAATAAAAAATTAAAATAAATAAATAAATAAATAAATAAATAAATAAAATCCAGGAAAACACAAACACGTGGAGTAAATTAATAAATACCTCAAAGACAGCCAGGAAAACACAAACAAGAAAGTGGAGAAAACCAATAAATCTTGTAAATAAAGCCAAGAAAAACAAACCAAGAGCAGATGGAAACAAAACTGTTGAATACCTAAATGTGGAAATAGAAACAATAATGCAAAAACAAAACTGAGGGAATAATGGAAACAAAACTTTAGGACTTCAAAGAGGAACTATGGAGGCAAGATTCACAAACAGAATACAGAGACAGAAGACAAATCTCAAGTATTGAAAACACAGTAGAAGAAATGGATATATTACACAAAGAAAATGTTAAATTAAAAACTTCCTGACATAAAATATCCAGAATATATATGACATTGTGAAAGGATAAAATATAAGGATACTAGGACTAGAGGAAGAAGACTATTAGATCAAATTTTCCTAGAATATTGATGACAAAAATCTTAGAAGAAAAATTTCCTAAAATAAATTTCCTAAAATAAGGAGGGAGGTAAAATAAGGAGGGAGGTAAAAGAATCATCAAGACACCAAACAAAATGGACCATGAAATGAAGTCTCTTTCCTGTATAATAATCAAAACATCCAGTACAAAGAAAGAATACTAAAAGCTGCAAAGGTCAAAAGCCAAGAAACATACAAATGAAGATCTATTAAAATTGCAGATGACCTCTCACTGGAGTCTGTCAACATCAGAAGGACTTGGACATAAATGCTGCAGAAACTACAGATACTCAAATTATTATATGTAGAAAAAATTTAATCACTATTAATGGAAAAAATAAGATCGTCCATGCTAAAGTCAAACTGAAACAGTATCTATTTACACACACAAATTTAAACAAAGTTATATAAGTAGAATTCAACCCAAGGAAGTTAACAATACAAGTGAAAACACAGGTAACAAATTATCTTGTATTATTTGCAAAAAAAAGGAAAGCACACAAATACCCCAACACTAGCACCACCACCACCAGCAGCAGCAGCAGCAGCAGCAGCAACATACAAAGAGTTAACAATCAGTGTTCATTGACTCTCAGTATCAATGACCACAGTTCCCCAATAAAAAGACAAAGGCTAACCGAATAGATGCTTATAAAAATCTATCCTTCAATTGCTTACAAGAAATATAGCTCAACAATGAGAATAGGCATTAATTCAAGGAAAAGGAATGTAATAAGATAGTCCAAGAAAATCTACCATAGGAGCAAGCCGGTGTATTCATTTTAAAATGTAGCAAAAATAAATATTAAACAAAATCAGTCAAAAGAATTGGAGAAAGACACTACAAATTCCTTAAAGGAAAAAATAATCACCAAAGATGACATTTCAAGTTTTAACATCTATGCCTTAAACACATGGACACCAAACTTTGTAAAACAAAGTGTTTTAAACCTAAAATCACATAATAACATGCATACACTTATATTCCAAGATTTTGATTCCCCATTCTGACCAGTGGACAAATTCTCCAAACCCCCAACCCGCCAAAAGTGAAATATTCCAGCTGACTGACAACATGAACATAAGTCCAGCTGATACTTGGGGAACATTCTTCCAAAATATAGGAGATACGCCTTCTGCTCAGCACCTCATGAAACTTACTTGTAAACTCAACACATTCAGACACATTGCCAACCTCAATACATACAAGAAAATTGAAATAACACTATGAATCCTATCAGACCACCATGGATTACAGATGAATATCAACAGAACCACAAAGAACACAAAACTTACAAACTCATGGAAGCTGAACACACACTACGAATGAATAACAGCTTAAGAGAAATGTAGAGGAAGACATTAGAGACTTTCTAGAACTCAATGCAGACGAACACGAAACATGCAGAATCTTATGGAACACAACAAAAAAAAATAAAAGTGGTGATGAGAAGAAAGTTCATATCACAAAATGCATACATGAAAAATTTGGAGAGCTCTCAAACTGGCAATGTAACAGGCCACTTTAAGTTCTAGAACAGAAGGAAGTGAGCAATGATAAAAAGGATGAGACATCAGTAAATTATCAAATTGGGGGTTGAAATCAACAAAATAGAGAAGAATGCAAAGAATGCAAAGAATTAATGAAAACAAAGTTGTTGAATACACGATTAACTAAAACAGAAAAGGAAAAAAAACAGTGGCCTTTCTATGTACAAACGAGTTTGCAAATGCAAACAAAATTGAGAGACATTGTAAAGTTTCATTTGATTGTTGACACTTGTCATATTTTTTTCCTCAGAATGAATAACCTCCAGTAACTCAGTGTCAGTGTGTTGGGTAAGATCTTACCAATTATTTGTCGTCACAGATTACTTTTGATATTATTATCATTGTTTGGTTTTTCGAGACAGGGTTATTATTATTATTATTATTATTATTATTATTATTGTTATTGTTATTGTTGCTTTCTCAAGACAGGGTTTCTCTGTGTAGCCCTGGCTGTCCTGGAACTCACTCTGTAGACCAGGCTGGCCTCAAACTCAGAAATCCGCCTGTCTCTGCCTCCCAAGTGCTGGAATTAAAGGCGTGCGCCACCACCGCCCGGCTACTTTTTTGATATTACTGAAGGTGCTCAAAGACTACTGTAATATGCAAAGTCTTTAATAGATTGATTACAAATAAAGAGTTTGGTCTTCTATAAAGATATCAGAAAGTACAAGACTAACACATTAACCACGTTTACAGGGTTTCTAACATTAAAACATTCTCTCAGGGTTTCTAGGACTATTGCCACATGCAGAGGCTTTACCACATTGATTATTCATAGCGTTTCTCTCCAGGATGCACTTTTTTCATAGATACATGTGTTGTGAAAAGTTTTTATTACATTGATTTCAGTAATAACATTTCTCTCCAATATGTGTTCTGCCATGTATTTGAAGATGACTGTGATATATAAATGTTCTGAAGGAGCAAAAGAAACTTGTTCTTTTTTAAATTTATTTTTATTGGATATTATATTTACATTTCAGATTTTATACCCTTACTCCCTCCCCCCCACCACCCAGGAACCTCCTATCCCATCCCCCCACCTCATTCTTCTATGAGGATGTGCCCCCAAATGTCCCTTTACTCCCACCTCCCCACTCTCGAATTCCCCCCTCCCACTTGGTATTCATCCTTCATGAAGAGGAGACACTTCATCACCAAGTGTCTCCTCTCCCACCTATGCCTGACAAGGTCGCCCTCCCCTTCAGGTACAAATAGAGTCATGGGTCCCTCCTATGTGCTCCCAGGCTGGTGGTTTAGACCCTTGGGAGCTCTGGTTGGTTGGTATTGTTGCTCTCCTCATGGCGCCCCAACCCTTTCAGCTCCTTCAGTCTTCTCTCTAAAATATCCAACGGGAAACCCTTGATCAGATCAGTGGTTGGCTGTGAGCATCGGCCTCTGTATATCTCAGACTCTGGCAGATCTCTAAGGAGACAGCTATATCAGGCTCCCGTCAGCATGCACTTCTAGCCATCCACATCAGTGTCTACATTTGGTGACTGTACATGGGATGGATACCCAGGTGGAATGGTCTCCAGATGGCCCCTCCTTCAGTTTCTGTCCCATGTTTTGTTTCCATATTTGCTCTCTTGAGTTTTTTTGTTACTCATTCTAAGTAGGACCAAGGCATCCACACTTCGTCTTCCTTCTTCATGCACTTCATGTGGTCTGTGAGTTGAGTCTTGGCTATTGCAAGTTTTTGGGCTAACATCCGCTTATCAGTGAGTAAATACCATGTGTGTTCTTTTGTGATTATGTTAACTCACTCAGGATGATAGTTTCTAGTTCCATTCATTTACATAAGAATTTCTCAAATTCATTATTTTTAATAGCTGAGTAATACTCCATTGTGTAAATATACCACATTTTTGTATCCATTCATCTGGTGAGGGACATCTGGGTTCTTTCCAGCTTCTGGCTATTATAAATAAGGTTGCTATGAACATAATGTAGCATATGTCCTTGTTATATGTTGGAGCATCTTCTGGGTATCTTCCCAGGAGTGGTATAGCTGGGTCCTCAGGTAATGCTATGTCCAATTTTCTGAGGAACTGCCAGACTGATTTCCAGAGTGGTTGCACCATCTTGCAATCCCACCAACAGTGGAGGAGTGTTCCTCTTTCTCCACAGCCTCACAAGCATCAAGCATCTGCTATCACCTGAGTTTTTGATCTTAGCCATTCTGACTGGTGTGAGGTAGTATCTCAGGGTGGTTTTGATTTGCATTTCCCTGATGACTAAGAATGTTGAACATTTCTGAAGGTGCTTCTTGGCCACTTGAGTTTCCTCGGTTGAGAATTCTTTGTTTAGCTCTGTTCCCCATTTTAATAGGGTTATTTGGTTGTCTGGAATATAATTTCTTCAGTTCTTTGTATATCTTGCATATTAGCCCTCTATCGGATGTAGGATTGGTTAAGATCTTTTCCCAATCTGTTGGTTTTAATTTTGTCTTATTGACAGTGTCCTTTTCCTTACAGAATCTTGGCAATTTTATGAGGTCCCATTTGTCAATTCTTGATCTTAGAGCATAAGCCATTGGTGTTCTGTTCAGGAACTTCTCCCCTGTGCCTAGGTATTCAAGGATCTTCCCCACCTTCTCTTCTATTAGTTTCGTGTATCTGGTTTTATGTGAAGATCCTTTATCCACTTGGACTTGAGCTTTGTACAAGGAGATAAGAATGGATTGATTTGCATTCTTCTACATGTTGACCTCCAGTTGAACCAGAACCATTTGTTGAAAATGCTGTCCTTTTTCCACTGGATGGTTTTAGCTCCTTTGTCAAAGATCAAGTGATCATAGATGTGTGGGTTCATTTTTGGGTCTTCAATTCTATTCCATTGATCTTCCTGCCTGTATCTGTACTAATAACATGCAGTTTTTATCACTACTGCTCTGTAGTACAGTTTGATGTCAGGGACAATGATTCCCTCATAAGTTCTTTTGTTGTTGAGAATATTTCTCTCTATCCTAGGTTTTTTCTTATTCCAAATGAATTTGCAAATTGCTCTTTCTGTCTCTATGAAGAATTGATTTGGAATTTTGATGGGGATTGCATTGAACATGTAGATTGCTTTTGGCAAGATGGCCATTTTTACTAAATTAATCCTGCCAATCCAGGAGCGTGGGAGATCTTTCCATCTTCTGAGGTTTTCTATTTCTTTCTTCAGAGACTTGAAGTTCTTGTCATACAGATCTTTCACTTGCTTGGTTAGGTTCACTCCAAGATGTTTTATATTATTTGTGACTATTGTGAAGGGTGTCATTTGCCTAATTTCTTTCTCAGCCTGTTTATCCTTTGAATAAAGGAAGGCTACTGATTTGTTTGAGTTAATTTTATATCCAGCCACTTTGCTGAAGTTGTTTATCAGGTTTAGGAGTTCTCTGGTAGAATTTACAGGGTCACTTAAGTATAGTATCATGTCGTCTGCAAATAGTAAAATTTTGACTTTTTCCTTTCCTATTTGTATCCCTTTGACTTCCTTTTGTTGTCTAATTGCTCTAGCTAGGACTTCCAGTACTATATTGAATAGGTAGGGTGAGAGTGGACAGCCTTGTCTAGACCCTGATCTTAGTGGGATTGCTTTAAGATTCTCTCCATTTAGTTTGCTGTTGGCTACTGGTTTGATGTATATTGCTTTTAGTATGTTTAGGTATGGAGCTTGAATTTCTGTTCTTTCCAAGACTTTTAACATGAAGGGATGTTGAATTTTGTCAAATGCTTTCTCAGCATCCAGTGAGACGATCATGTGATTTTTTTCTTTGAGTTTATTCATGTAGTGGATTACATTGATGGATTTCTGAATATTGAGCCATTTCTGCATTGCTGGAATAAAGCCTACTTGATCATGATGGATGATTGCTTTGATGTGTTTTTGGATTCGGTTTGCAAGAATTTTATTGAATATTTTTGCATCAATATTCATAAAAGAGATTGGTCTATAGTTCTCTTTCTTTGTTGGGTCCTTTTGAGGTTTAGGTATAAACGTAATTGTAGCTTCATAGAATGAATTGGGTAGTGTTCCTTCTGTTTCAATTCTGTGGAATTGTTTTGATTACTTTTGGTTGAAAATTGATTTTATTTGATATTACAATCGCTACTCCAGCTTGTTTCTTGGGACTATTTGCTTGGAAGACAAATATAGAAAAAATGTATGAAAATATTAAATTTTTAGTAAAAAAAACTTTTAAAAACCAAAAGTTTTACATGGAATAACTTATTTGAAACTTGAAATTCATTTAAGAAGTATTTCTGAAAAAGTTTAATATTTAAATGCAGAAATGTTTGATACAATTCAAGATTTGTTTTAAAAATTAAACTTTTACATAGAACAATTTACTTGAAAATTGTAATTTATGTTAAAAAAATAAGGTGAATGTAAAAAAATTGTTGGAAAAATATAAAACATTTGTGAAAAAACTAGTTTAAATGAGGACAAATATAGAAGAAAGTATGAATATATTAAAATGGTTTATAGAAAAATCGGTAAAAAAAAAATTCCAAATTGACATGGAAATTTTAGTTTAAAAATTGAAGATGATTTTAAAAAATTTCAAAATATCAAAAATTTCAAACCCATGTCATACCCATGATATCCTATACTTAATGTCACACTCCAGATATCACACCCATGTCATACACATATGTTATACTCGTGATATCATACAAGTGATATAAAATGCATGATGTCACATCCATGTACCACCCATGATGTCACATCCATGATGTCATATATTTAATGTCACACCCATGATATCACACCATGATGTCACACCCATGATGTGATACCCATGATGTAACACCTGTTATGTTACAGCAGTGATGTCAAACCATGTTATGCCCATGATATACACATATTTCACACATGAGTCATGCCCATGATGTCATACTTGTGTTGTAACACCAATGATGTCACAATCATGATGTCACACCTGTGATGATATACATGAGATGTCATACTCATGAGTCATATCTGAATGTCATACCTGTGATGTCACACCCATAATGACAGACCCATGATGTCATAACCACATTATACCATATCATTTCCATCATGTTATACCCATGATGTCACACCCATGTTATCACTTCCATGAGGTCATACCCATGATGTCACACCAGGGAATGTCACAACATGATGTCACACCCATGACTTCACTCTTGTTATTTTACACCTCTGATGTCCCCAGTGTAATGTCTTACCCTTTGTGTCACAATTATAATGTCACACCTGTCATGTCACAACATGATTTCATACCTGTGAGGTTAAATCTGGAATGTCACACACATGAAGTCACACTCGTAATGTCACACCTGTGATGTCATACCCATGATTCATATCAATGTCATACCCATGTTATACTCATGATATCATACACATGATGTCACACCTGTGATGTCACACCTATAATATCATGCCCATGAAGTCATATTCATGTCACACCCATGATGTCACGTTAGTGATGTCATACCCATGATTCATAGCTGTGTCAAATCCATGTCATACCTATGATGTCATACACTAGATGTCATAATCATGTCACACTGTAAAGTCATACACATGATATCACACCTATGATGTCACAACTGTGATATTACATCCATGATGTCACAACGGTAAAATAAATGATGATGATGATGATGGTAATAATAATAATAATAAATAGATTGAACCCTGACCTGTAGCTAAGGGAATATTGATATTCATCATTGATGATGGAAGCTGAATCAGGATTCACATTTATTCATTTATTAATTTACTATTTATTCATTTATTTTCTTAATAAATTAATGCAATCAAATTCAATCATTTTGAATGAAAATTCACATGAGGAGATGGTCATATATGAACACCCAAGGCATAGACAGTATCTTATGGCTGAAGCTTATTATATTATCATCTGAAAATGGGTAATGGCCATAAAGAAATTCAACATATTCTTATTTATTATTAAATAATATAGTATATCTAATGTATTACAATAATATATAAATGTTAATATATAATGTTTTAATATATAAAAATATATATGATATAATATGATAAATTTCATATATCTTTATTTATTATTGAATATTTTATTGACATTTCATTTACTTTTACATTTCAGAAAATGTTATGATTTGAAAAAGTATAATTGACCTGAACAAATTTAAAATATTTTTATTTATTATTGGATAATATAGTATAAATTATATATTGAAATAATATTCTAATATCAATATATAACATGTTAATATATAATAATATATATTATGATATAGTGTAATAGAGTAAGATAAATATAATATATTTTTACTTATTATTGGATATTTTATTGACATTTAATTTACATTTTTTTAGAAAAATTTACAATTTGAGAATATATAATTGCCATGATCAAATTTAATATACTGTTTTTTATTATTGGATAACATATTATAACATAAGTATATGATACAATATGATATGATACAATATGATACAATAATATAACAATAAAATGTTATATAATACAATATGGTATACTTTGAAAATTTTAATAGATCCTTATTTATTGTTGGATATTTTATTGACATTTCAATTACATAGATATTTCAGAAAAAAAAATTACAATGTGAAAATACATAAATGCCATGAACAATTTTAATATACCCTTTTTAAATTGGGTAATATAAATTGTACAATATTTTATAATGGTATACTAATATTGACATATGATATATTAATCTACAATAATATAAAATAAACTATGATATAGTATCATATTTTTTCTATATTCTTCTTTATTACTGGATATTTTATTCAGATTACATTTACATTTCAGAAAAATAATTCAATCTTAAAATATATAATGACCATGAACAATTTTATATATCCAATTTTTATTGGCTAATATTATATTTATATTAATATATTTTAATATATTAATATAAATATATAATAGATTAATATACAATAATATTAAATATAATATGAAATGTTAAATGTAATATATATCATTATTTATTAATTATTGGATCATTTACATCATTACATTTACATTTCAGTAACAAATTATCATCTGAAAATGAATAATGGCAATGAAAAAATTCAATAATTTTTAAATTATTAGATATTTTATTTACGTTTCACGCATTTTACCTATATAACAGTTCAAACCTAAAGGCAGGAGATTTTCACCATCTGAAGAGAAGGAGAGCTTCCTGCAATTGAAACTCTTCTCTCTCCATTGTGTTTATTAATAATATTGATTGTATTGATTATTGATTATATTGATTTTCCTTCATCTGTCAACATTGTCCTGTGTCCCATTAGATTAGTTTGTCTGATAAACCTGATTTCCAAATAAGAGGGAGACAGGAATTGAATTCAAGATGAAGGGGAGCTGGGGAAATCTTGAAAAAAGAATGATATAATATTTAATATATAAAACTATAATCTGTAAATATTATAGGAGTAAAAAATCTATTATCAATAAATATGAATGAAATATTATTTCTTCAGAGTATATTATATAATTTATAAAACTAATCATTGTGTGTTATAGGTAGAAAAAATCTATCACCAATAAATGTGAGTAAAAACTATTATGAATAACTATTACATGTGAATTTAATATATATTACATATACTAATTATACAGGTATAATATATAATATATATTTATAATACATATTTACATATGTAACATATAAAATATATGTTTACAAAAATATATATGTATTTGTATATATTTAATATATTTATGTATATTTTGTATATAAATTATATAAGATATATTTTATATGTATTTATGTATATCTTTACTATATATGGCATATATTTACATATAAAATATAAATATACATGTATTTATATATATATCAACAAATCTGAAATATTATATGTGTAACAAATCTATTATAATAAATATTGATTTTTTTTGTAGTTTGGGGCCTTTCACCTAAGCCAATTTGATAAGCATGTATGTTTTAATATATTGTCCTGTCCAGCAGGACATTAAACACGGGTCCAGGGAGATCACCTGAAAGAAAGCTGGAGGTGGGGAGGTAGCAGGCAAAGATGCAAAGAACAGCGACCTGTTTATAGGCTGATCAGATCACAATTTTTAATTTTTATACACGAGTTATATACACAAAAAGGTAGGATGTGGGGAAGGGGATGATGCAGGGGCATAGTGTTCAGGGGAATACAGATATCTTCAAGAACAGTGCATTAGCTGAGTGAAGGTTCAGGGGACAGGACACTATGACTCTGCCTATGATTCACTTGTCCTAATCTAAGTTGGCACTATCTACCAAGGTCTCCTATCTACAAGGTCTATGTCTGGAGCCTGACAACTATCTTCCAAAGCTGTTTGTTTACAATAGCTTCTAGCCATCTATTCTAGTGTTTCTCCACAGAGACCCAAGACTTTGTGCTAGCAGGCAGGCATGTTAGGCCTACTGCTGTCTTCAGGCCTATGGCTGATTCCAGGCCTTCAGTGTATAGACAGAGATGCCCCTGACAAAATATATATATATATATATATATATATATATATATATATATATACATATATATATATATATGTGATATTTTTTCTTCAGACTATAATATATAATATATAATTTATAAAACATAAACTGTATAAATTATACAAGGAAAATATATTATCAGTAATTGGGAGTAAAATTTATAATTAGTACATACATATAATAATTATATATACCTATGTAATACATAATATATATTTATAAATTTATATTTATTTATAAATCTATATGTATTTATATTACATTTACATTTATTATTTATTTATATTTAATATATTTACAGATGTATATATTTTATATATCATTTATATAAATCATATTACATATATATGTAAATATAATATATCATCTAAATAAATTTATATTATATAGCAAATATTTGTATTTATTGATGTATATATCAATAAATTTGAAATATTACATGAGAAACAAATCCACTATTGACAAATATTAATTATTTTTGTTGGTTGGGGCCATTCATCTAATCCAATTAGATAAACATGTATGTTGTTTTATACATATATGTATGTGAAATATTATTCTTCAGAGTATAATATATAATATATAATTTATAAAATTAAAATCAGAATATATTGTAGGAGTAAAAAATCCATTAGTAATAAACATGAAATATTACTTTTTCAGATCTCTCTGATGAAAATAATAATGTGAAAAGTTAATAAATAAGATGATGTTTTCTGATATTATGGGTGATGGTAGACATTGACATTAAAAAGTATTTAAATATATTTAATAATTATTTAAAAATATATTTAGAAGTTAATGTTCTAAATCAAATTATTTAAAATTATTTAAACTTATTTTTAAAAAATTCACTTGGAAATTAACGTCCTAAATTAAGGTGAAATAGAAATAAGAAACTAATATTATGATGATAGACTAACTTATATAATGCCTGTATCCCAATGAAGGACACTTTTGTATCATGCATGAATTCTCATGTGTGCTTGGAAAGAGCACAATTAGTGGATGTCACATTTTATTGATTAGATATCAAAAGAGACAATAAAGGATGCCACTCACCTAAGTCAGATTGACAAGCATGTACGTTGTTTCATATAAGTATATATAGGTGAACTATTATTTCTTCAGAGTATATTATATATTTTATAAATCTAATCATTATATATATTATGAGGAAAGAATTTATTATCAATAAATGTGAGTGAAAACTATTATGAGTACCTATTAAATATGATATTTTAAGTTAATCACCTTGATGGAAGCCATGATGTGTTCATGTGTATGTGATATTATGATGTAATCATGATGGGAGCTGTGGCGTGTTCAAATGTAAGTGATATTCTACTCTAATGATAATGTATTTGTGTTATTCTAATGTAATCAGGATCGACACCATGGAGAGTATACTTTTATGTGATTTCCTAGTAATTAAAGTCTGAAAATAATAATAATAATAACAATAATAATAATACGTTGATCATATAATAATAAACAAACTGTAATAATAAAATAATGTAATACATATAAAATATAAATTATAATGATGGTAAATATTAATTATTATAAAATAATAAGAAAATAATATTAAAACTAATACAATTTTTAATTGTAAAATAATAGTAATACTAATATAATATAATAATAATGTAATAATAATACTATAATATGGTTATAATATTCACAAATTTATAACAATAATAATATAAAATAATAAAATAATAATGACAACAATATTTCAAAAACACTACTAAGTAAAAATATATGTAATAATACTAATAATAAATAATATAAATATTATTTATTTTATATGTAAAAATAAAATATAATATTATTATTTATAAATGTTATAATAAAATAACACTTATACTGATATATAAATAATAATAAAATAATAGAAAACTAAAATAAAATAATAAGCTTTGCAGTGCTGGTGCACGCCTTTAATCCCAGCACTTGGGAGGCAGAGGCAGGTGGATTTCTGAGTTTGAGGCCAGCCTGCTTTACAGAATGAGTTCCAAGACAGCAAGGGCTACACAGAGAAACCCTGTCTGAAAAAAACAAACAAAAAATTAAAAACAAAAAATATTAAAAAAATAATAAAAATATAATACTGATAATATTATATGATAATAAACATAAAAGAATAACACTAATAATAAAATATTAATGAAATAAAAATAATGTAATAACATAATAATAATTATATAATATGATAATAAAAATTATAGTACTGTAAAAATATATAATAGTAATAATCGTAACAATAATAATGATAATATAAAATAATAATAAAAATAATATTATGTTAACATTATTAATAATAGAATCATATAATAATATGAAACTATAATATCACAACAATATATTATAATATATAATACAATATATAACATAATAATAACATAATAATTTAATGAAATAATATTATAATAATATTGAAAAATAATTATAAATTAGTAATATAATAATAATAATATAGGAATGATAATAATATAATAAACTAAATTAATAATAATATCATAAAATAATAAAAAAATGATATACTATTACTAAAATAATTATAAACTTTTTACAATAATATAAAAGTAATATAATATAAGATAATAGCATTAATAAGAAAATATTATTAATAATAATTTTATGTAATAATAATATTAAATAATAATATCCATGAAAATATAATAAAATAATAAATATAATAATAATAATAATAATAATAATAATAATAGTAATAATAATGATGTAATAAAAATTAGAATGTTTATACCTTGAGGAAATTTACATCTCTGGAAGGTCTGAGCAAAGTGATAGACAGCTACTTTTTATAGCAATAATAAACTAATATTAATAATAGTAACATAGTTTATAAAAAAATATTAATGAAAATGATATAATAATAATGAAATATAATGAAAGTAAAATGATATTACTACTAATATTAAGTCAAAGATAAAGTAATAATTTAAAACTATTATGTAATAATAATAATAATAATAATAATGATAAAGTAACTTTTGAATTAAATAATTTGGACGAGCTATATATCAATGTCAATCTCCGAATAGATGCTGAAGCCTGTGAGCATGTATCTCTGCCTTGGACTACTTAAGGATATTCACCTGGAAATTATTTTATATATTAAGTAAGTATGTAATCATAACATATATTTATATTAACATTTACATTTACATTCATATTTATATTTACATTTGTAATTTACATTTATATTTATGTTTACATTTATACTTGTATTTATATATTCATATTTATATTTATATATTTATATTCACATTGCATTTACATTTACAATTTACGTTTATATCTGTATTCATATTTTATATTATTATTTATATTAATATTAAAATTTATACTTATATTTAAATTATTTTACAATTATATTTATATTTTAATATTGATATTTGTGATTATAGTCACATTTACATTTATTTATATTTACATAATTATATTTATATATTTATTTATTTATATTTATTTATATTTATGTTTATATTCATGTTCATATTCATGTTCTAGTTCAAGTTCTTGCTCATGTTACTGTTAATGTATATTTATATTTAATTCATATTATTTATTTTTTTTATGTTGGTCTCATTATTTGGCATAAACTGTATTAACATTTTTATTGTTTTCTCAACTCCTGCACCCATTTCCTGGTAGAAGGTCTGGTAAAGTGTCTGATAAAAAATTGACTAAAAATTTAATTAAAATGATATAAAAGCAAAAAGAGAAATGGGTCAGGAGAGGGAATAATGTCTGAAATATAAATAACTAAAATATAAAATAAAAATATCCAGTAACAATATCCAATTGCAAATATAAAAATATCCAATAAATAAAATATGCAATAAATATATGCAATAAAAATATCCAATAAAAATTTTCAAGAAATAAAATATGTAATAAAAATTATCCAGTAATAAATATTTAATAAAAATATCCAAAAAATTTAATAAATAAAATATGTAATACAATTATCAAATATTAATATCTAAAATAAATATCCCAAACTAAAATATGCAATTAAAATATCCAATAATAAATAATAAAATAACTAAAAATATGTATTTAATATTAAACATAGCCAATAAAAAATAAATAATTAACAGTAAAAATATTATAATATGTAATATATTATTTATGTAATATAATTGATATATTTTATGTAAGTTATATAATTTACCTAATTTATAGAATTTATAAAATTTATATACTTTATATAAGTTATAGAACATATATAGGTACATGTAATTTATATAATATGTATAATTATACATAATTTATGAGTTCATGCAATTTATATAATGTTTATAGTGTATATAACTTATATAACTTATATGATGTATATAATTATATATAATTTTATACATTATATAATATTTAATTACATAGAAGTATAAATATATTTATGGCCACTATCAGCACCTAATGATATTGATGTGTTGTTTGAGCTCATGTTACATTATATTTATATTATGTATTTACATTATATTTTTATGTTATATATTTACATTATCATTATATTTACATTATATATTCGTATTATATATTTATATTATCATCACATTTATATTATGTTTATATTATATGACTACATCATATATTTTATATTTATGAATTATATAAAAAATATATAAATAATTATATTATATAAATCACATTTATGATAAATGTCACGAATAAAAACATATAAAAAATGAATATACTATGTATTCTACATGTAACAAACACAATAAATAAAAATATGTATATATAATTTAAATAATATATGTAAATTTATATAATAAATAAATATGTATAGATAAATATATATATAAATATAATGAATGTTTTAAATTTATTATATATAATATGTAAAATATGCAAAGTAAATATATTCTAAATATTGCATATACAATAAAAATTATAAACGTATTTGTATAAGTATGCATTATACCTACAATAAATATATAGAAATATGCAACCTAATGTATCCCTTCAAAATATAAGAAATATATAGATAAATGTATATATTATACCTCGAATATATAATAAATACAATAAAATATTATATATCTAAATATATTACTTATATATGATAAATACAATAAAATATTTATAAATAAATAAATATAAATACTATATGCTTTAAATCAACCTAGGTATGAAATCCACTGTTTGAAGTATTCATAATGGGTTAAAGGAATCCATATTTTTTCATCCAAATCTTGTTTTGCAAAAAATAAATTCTTGAACTTGGTAACATTTATTATGTTTAACATATTTGTAATGTATACAATATATTGTATATACATTTATTTGTTATAATTATATATATATTATGAAATAGTAATATATAGCAATAATTTTATGTAATATAAGTTATATAATTTTATATAATTTTGTAAAATTTATATAATTTATATAAGTTTTAAAATAAATCTGTTTGATAATTTTGAATACATTTTAAAAACTAGTAAGATAAATATAGAAAATATGTAAAAATTAGATGAAACATATATAAGGCACATAAGTAAAAAATGATTAAGGTGTTGACAACCAGAAAAAACTGCAGGAAAAACTGGTTTTTAAATAATTCCTAGAAAAATTGAAGATTGACCTAGAAAAAATTTTTATGATGCCCTAGGATGTCAGTGTCATGGGGGCGGGACCTTAAACCCAGTCATGGCTTCTGGGCATAGGGTTTAAAAACAATCATGGCTTTTTTTTTGTTTGTTTAAATGAAGAACTTCTCTGAAGTCAATTGACAAACGTGCAGTGGTAGATGGTGGAGGGCGGGACCTTATGGGTTTGGTGGAAGAGGGAGTGGTGCTTGTTTTGATGGGCCGGGGCTGGGGTTAAGGGCAGGGCCACAGGAGATGTAGCTTAAAAATAGCTGTGGTATTTTCATTTAAATGAGCAACTACTACAAAGTCCATGAGAAAACAAATGCTTGAGAGAAATCGATGCTAGTGGTGAGGTGCCAGGGGGTAATGGGTGTGGTTCTGTCGTGGTCTTGGGGTTACACGTGATAGTGATGGGCGAAGACAGAATTTCAAAATAATTTTTTATTTAAATGAGCAACTATGAAGTCAGTCAACAACAATGGGGAAAAAATGGCGACAGGATGGTGGTCTGGGATTTGGCCTTGTTGTTAGGCATGGCCCAACATCAGGAGCCATGGCCTCACTGTCCCCCACCCCATAGCCATCTCTGTCTGGATGATATAATGGCTCTTCACAGATGCCGTGACCAGGTACAAACCCTGAGTGGTGGGTGGGGCCTGAGTAAAGTCTTGCCACACCCCCAATGACCAGGCCACTCCCCAGATGGGTTGGCTACACCCCAGTGATTAAGCCACGCCCACATGACTAAGCCACGCCCCCAATACCTAAGTCACAACTGACTACAAAGCCATGCCCCTGACGTTTAAGCCACGGCTCTGATGACTAAGCCATGACCCCAGTGACTATGCCACGCCCCCAATGATGAAGCTGCCTCTGATGGCTAAGCCACGACCCCAATAATAATATAAAAATGATACTAAAAGACGATAATATTGATCATGATATAATACCAGTAATAATGAAATAAAAATGAAATAATAGTAAAACAATAACAAAATAATAATAATAAAGATATAAAAAGTAATTTAAATAAATATTAATGATAATGTAATGATATAATAAAATAATACTAATCCTAATGGTATTGATAATAGTAAAATAATGATAAAAACAAAATAACAATAGGATAATAATACTACACTATAATAACAATAATCATAAAATAATAATACTAAAAAATATAATATAATGATAAAAACGTATAATACTGATAATAAAATTATAAGTAATACTAATAAATACTCATGACAATCAATAATAAAGATATTATAATATGACATTAATAAAATACTTATAAAACTGATAATAAAAATATAAATACTAATTAATATTAAAATAATATAGTAATAATAAAATAATGTTGAAATACTAATAATACTAATAAAATAAAAATAATAATAATAAAAATACTTTAACAATAAAATATTCTTTTAGTAAATGTAAAACAATGAAATACTAATGAAATAATAAAATTATAGTTAAAATAATCAAAAAGATATTATAATAGTTCTTAATAATAAAATATAAAAATAAAATATGATAATAGTAACAGTCACAATGATGGTAATATCAAATAATAAAAAGTATAAAATAATAACATATTAATAATAAAATGGTATTAATGTCATTTTAATAGAATAATATAATGATATAACAATAGATTTATATAATAATAGAATAATATAAAATAATTAATATGATAATAGTGATAAAATAATAAAATAATAACATAATCAAAATAATAAAATATTAATTTAATAAAAGTAATATGAAAATGATATAACAATTAAATAAAATAATAGTAGTAACCATTAAATGATGATATAATAATGATATCAATAAAATAATACTGACATCATAATAAAATACTATTAATAATAATGAAATTTTAATATAACATCATAAAGTAATAGTAATATTGAAATGATAATAGTATGACAACATAACACTGTATTAATAATAACATGAATAACAATATTGCTAGTAAATTATAATAAAATTATAATAAGTAATAATGATAACATTAATGAAAATAATATTAATAATAATTAGAACCTTTGGAACTTCAAGGAAATATTTCTCTGGAAGGTCTGTACTTGGTCATAGAGCAGAGCTTACAAATGTTCTAGACTCAATAATAATATTATAATAATAGTAATACTAATAATATTGTTATAAAATAATTATCATAATAAAAATATAATGAATAACAAAAATAAAATAATATTAATAATAATGTTAACTAAATAATAATAAAAATTATACTTATATTAAAAAATAATACTATTGAAAATAATATTAAA
The DNA here is from genome assembly GCA_019844195.1 of Rhabdomys dilectus. Lineage (NCBI taxonomy): Eukaryota > Metazoa > Chordata > Mammalia > Rodentia > Muridae > Rhabdomys > Rhabdomys dilectus. Next base: position 42,890 of record JADRCG010008340.1, read on the forward strand.
AAATTTAACAACAATAAAAATAATAAATATTGCTAATTGACTTTTTATCTAGAGTGGGATGCCTGGGTATGTTTGCATCAATAGTCACAGGCTGAAAGTAATAATAACAATAATAATAGTAAAATATAGTTATATAATAATAATATTGATGAAAATAAGATAATAATGCAATAAGAAAATAAAATAAAATAATAATATTAATGTAATAATAATAATAAAATTATAATAATTAAATTTGTGTGATATTTGAATTGTAAAAGAGAACTAAAGTTGGCTATCTGAGTGTATTTCTTTCAATAATTAGTGGCTGCAAATAATAATCATATTAGTAGTACTATAAAAATGGAATAATAATAAAGTTAATATCATAATATTAATATAATCATATTAATAAGCATGTCATATTATAAATGTTAAAATAATAAAAATAAATTTATATGAACAATAAAATTAATATAATAATAATGATAAGGAAATTAATAATAATTAACTTTGTATGACTTTTGATTAAAGTAACATGAGCGAGCTACCTGGGTGTCAGCCTTCCGACAGAGGCTGCAACCTGTGATGACTGAGCTTCAGTCTGTGCCTTAGACTACTTCAAGATTTTTCACCTGGTAATCATTTTATTTTTAGGTAAGCATGTATTTGTATCTGTGTTCTTATTCTTATTTGTATTTTTATTCATATGCATATTTATCTAGTTTTATGTTTTTACTTTCATTTCATTTAGATTCATATTAATATTTACATTTATATTAATATTTACATTTAAGTTTACATTTATTTTCATTTAATTTATATTTACATTCACATTCATACTATTTACATTTATATTTATATTCATTTTGTTTACATTTAAATTTATATTTATATGCTTATATATTTATATTTATACTTATATTTATTTTATTGATATCATCATTATATAATTCATTGGTCTCAGTATATAACATAAACAGTATTTACATTTTTTTAATATCTTTTTTCTGTGTCCCATGCTCCTGTCCTGATAGAAGTTCTGGCAGAATGTATGATATTAAATTGACTAAAAATGTAATTAAAATGATATGAAAGGAAAAAGGTAGAGTGGTGAGATAAGAAGGAAATGACTTCTGAAAATTAAATAAGTAAAATATAAAATAATTATCTAATTAAAATGTCCAATAAAAATACAGAATAAAAACATCCAGTGAAAAATAAATAAAAATATTATAGAAGACACTTCTACATTAATAGGATGCAAATAAATGTAAATAAATAAAAATATCTAATAAAAACTTTTAAAAAATTAAGTGAGAAAAAGAAGACAAAATAATTGTGTAATTTCAAGGTGTAATTCAAATTCCATATGAAACAAACATTTAAATAATTTATGTAATTTTATGTAATAATATATAATTTATATCGTTTTATATAATTTATATAATTTACAATGATTCATGCAATTTATATAATTGATTTTCTTTTATATATGTACATATAGTAAGTATTTTACATTATATAATATTATCATATGAAATATAATACATATAGTATGTATATATAAAATAATATATAATAAAAACAAATATACAATGAATTCATACAATAATTTATGTAACATACATATATATGTATATACAAACTTTAATTTTTTTATATACATATACATATAAAATATGTAATATATAATGTTTTAATATATGTAATACATAATATATGATACAATATATACATATAATAATATTTGTAATGAATAATGTATATGATTTAATATATGAATAAAGTATATGATATAATATATGAAATATATAAAAAATGTAATATATAAGGCATATATGGTATATGATATAATAGATCTAATTTATTGTACACTATATGATATATACAGAAATATGTATGTGTATGTTAAAGTAATAAATATATTATAAAATATATAATATATGTTATGTAATATATAATACATATATAATACATGATATAATTATATATGTGTTTTATAATAGAATATATACATATATACACACACACATATATATGTAATAGTATGTTGACAGCTTAACTTTGAGAACAATACAGCCCTGGCTACAAGCTGCTGCACAATCAGACTACAGCTAACACACAGTGTGCTCACAGGGTTGATACTGTACCCTTGCTGCAGACTGCTCAGCCACAGGCTATCACAGGCAACTGTCATGGGTCTTTCTGTGCTCATGTGCATTCTAAAGGACATCGCAAATACCAGCACATGGTGTTTACATATAGGAAATCATAATAATTATAATAATTATAACAATAATATAATAATAATAACAATAGCAATAATAACCGTAATAAATTTTTCTTAACATATTATTATATATAATTTATTTTTAATATATACATATTAAATTTATTATGTATAAGTAATATAACACTACAATATATGTTGAATATATGTATAATATCAAAGTATAATGTGTATTAAATATATATATAAAATGACAATATATTATATAAATACATGTATATTTAATTTATTATATATATAATATAACAGTATAATATATTGTTAATATATAGTAAATATCTGATACATAATATAATAGTATAATATATACTATTACATAGATGATATAATAGCATGATATAAGTTAATACATATATATTAAATTTATTTATTTTATAATCATAATATATTAGCATGGTGTATATTAATAATATATATTATATATATGTGATATATAATACTATAATACATAAAAATATAATATGATATTATAATATATTATATATATATATTTTATGTATATATACTGTTATGGTACAAAGTATATTATTACCATAATGTAATGGTATAAAATAGTAGAAAAATATATATTATGATAATAATATTGTCTATATATTGCATATTACACATTCCACATTATATATTATGTATTATATATTACACATTACACATCATTATATATTTTATGTATTATTTTATGTGACCAAACATTTTCTCAGCTGTTCCTGATCACTGATCACTGTGTTTTGTCACTGCTCCTCCCCTAGAAAACCCTGATGAGTTGTAGGCTAACCTGAGATAACCTGCCCTGCCCAAAATAAAGAAAAACAAACCAGCACCTCCATAGGGTCAGACTTCCTTTCTCCCAGCATGCTGTCACCAATGTTTTTCCTGGTATATTTAATTAATATGTTATATTTAGTGTATACTGTATATGTAATGTATATGGTATATTGAATGTATACAGCCTATTTAATGTACATGTATATATACATTAATATATATATTTAATGTATACAGTATACTTAGTTTATACAGTGTATTTAATGTGTACAGCTTATTTAATGTATACAGTGTATTTAAAGTATACGTGTATTTAATATATGCAGTATTTTTTACTTATATGGTGTATTTAATACATAAATTGTATTTAATATATATGGTGTATTTAATATATATTGTGCATTTAATGTATAAGAATATTTAATAAGTACAGTATGTTTGATGTATATAGTATATACAATATAAATAGGCAGATCACCTGACCACTCTGGCTCTCCCCTTTTCTTACCATCACCTTTACCCTATCTCCTGAATAAACCTGACATGGAACCATGTGTCCTGGCATGCTTGGTCGTGGGCCTAGTGTGTTGAACAACATGGGTGCCGTAAACACAGAGGATGTTGGATAAAATATGGCCTGATAAGGTGGGAAATATATATATATATACATATATATATATATATATTCATATATATGTATATATATTCATATAAAACATATATATATATAATGTATTAAACTATATTACATATAGTATATCATATGTATTATACTATAATATATACTATAATTAAATTAATATATTATATTATGTAAGCTATTATATACTATTATTATATAATATATCATATAGTATATCATATATTATACATCATATTATACTATATTTTATATGTATGATATGTATATTTTACTATGTAAAATATAATATAATGTAATTATACTGATATATTCTATTAAGACATAACATATTAATACCTTATTTACTATATTATTACATTATTATATTATATATTATAAATTATATTATATATGTTATGTCATATATATTAATATTAATAGATATATTTTCATATCTATAATATATAATATTGGTGCCATGACTCACAAGCTGCTTGCCAGCTATAGGAGAGTACATGTCCTCTTCCTATGTGAATCATAGAAGATGTCTGCTTTCCCCAAATCACCGTGTGATGTCATGCCCCTGATGTCACAACCATGATATCACACCAATGATGTACACAGGAGTAATGTCCATGATGTTATACCTGTGATATCATACCCATGTCACACCTGCAATGTCATACCTGTGATTTCATACCAGTGATGTCATTCTAGTCATGCCATACCCATGCCACACACAAGTCATACCCATAGGGTAATATATTTGATGTCACACCTGTGTTATCAAAACTGATGATATCATATACTTGACATCACACTCATGATGTCATAACCATGATGTCGTACCCATGATGTTATACCTATGTGGCCACAATTTATTATGAAATTCAATGTGATTTAGGAAAATTTCTGATATAATTGAATATTTGTATAGAAAATGTGTTTGATAAAACTGAAGACACTGCTGAAAAACTAGTGATGGAAATTAAGATAAATAGTGAAAATTTTACAAAAATATAAAACATATAAAAATTTAATTAAAAGGATGACAAATAAAAATTATGATAAAGTTGAAATTTATTTAAAAAAATTAAAAAATTGAAGATTGACATAGAAAAAAATTTGATGTGAAATTGAATGTGATTTCAGGAAAATTTCTGATAAATTTGAATATTTGCATGGAAAAATGTTTGATAAAATTGATGATATTTTTGAAAGAATGAATGGTGAAAATTAAGATAAATAGTGAAAATTTGATGAAAAAATCTGAAACAAGGAAAACTGTTGATTAAATTAATGACAAAAAAGTATGAAAGTTGAATATATTTTTGAAAAATTCCTAAAAAACATTGAAACTTGTCAAGGAAAATATTTCTTATGAAATTAAATGTGATTTAAGTAAATCTCCAATAAAATTTAAGATTTGCATGGAAAACATGTTAGATAAAATTGAAGAGATTGTTTATAAGAATAGTGATGAAAATTAATATAGTGTAAATTTGTTGAAAACATACAACACATATTGAAAATTTTAGTTAAAATGATGACAAATACAAAATGATAATGTATGAGAAAGTTGAAATGTATAAAAAATTCTTAAAAAAATTGATATTTGACATGGAAAATTTATTTTGAAATTGAATGTGATTAAACAAAAATATTTTATAAAATTAAATATTTGCATGAAAAAAATGTTTGATAAAATTGAAAATATATTTGAAAGAACAAGTGCTGAAAATATGATAAATATTGAAAATTCAATGCAAATATATAAAACACACATAGAAAAATTTTGATTAAATTAATGACAAAAAAGTATGAAAATGTTGAAGTTTTGAAAAAATTCCTAATTAAAAAATGACAAGGAAAAAATTTCTTATGAAATTAAATGTGATTCAAGAAAAGTTTCTGATAGAATTGAATATTTGCATTGAAAAATGTTTGATAAAATTGAAGACATTGTTGTAAAGACTAGAGATAAAAATAAAGATAAATAGTGAAAATTTGATGAATACATACAAAACACACATCGAAAAATTTATTTAAAATGATGACAAAGACAGGAAAAAAATGTATAAAATATTGAAACTGTTTGAAAAAAATTCTTACATTAATTGAAGCTTGACAAAGAAAACATTCTTATGAAACTGAATTTAATTTAAGGAAAGTTTATGATAAAATTTAATATTTGCATGGAAAAATGGTTCTTTATTCTCTATTCTTTATTCTCTATTGTATATTGTATACTCTATATTATATATTATATACATTATTTAAAATGACCAAACATTTTCTCAGGTGTTCCTGATAACCATGTTCTGTCACTGCCCTTCCTCCAGAAAACCTCCATGAGTCATAGGCTAACCTTAGCTAACTAACCCAGCCCTAAAACAAAGAAAAACAAACCAGCACCTTCAAAGGTTTAGACTTCCTTTCTTCCTGCATACTGTCGCCCTGTTCTCTCCTGGTATATATAATTTATATGGGATGTTTAATGTATACAGTATATTTAATGTATATATTGCAGTTAATGTATACAGTGTATTTAATATATATTATGAATTATATATATATGGCATATTTAATGTATACAGTATATTTAATGTATATAGTATTTGCTGTATAAATAGGCGAAGCCCTTGACCTCTCTGTCTTTCCCATCTCCTCATTGTCACATTTGCCCTATCTTCTAAATAAACCTCACATGGATCCATGTGTCCTGGTATCCTTGGTTGTGAGCCGTATCCATTGAGCACCATGGGTGTCATAAATACACATGATATCGCGTAAAATATAGTCTTCTATGATGGGGGTCGTTGGTGCGAATTTTGTTTTATATATAATATATACATATATATATATACATATATATATGTGTATATATATTAATATATATAATATAAATAAATATAATACATTATAGTATATTACATATATTATATATTATACTACATTGTCTAATATAATTATAATAATATAACATTGTATTAATTGAGATATTATGTATTTATATTATATTAATATATTATATAGTTTGCAATATATAGCATATTATAATATATATGTATGATATATATATTTTACTATATAATGCAATATAATAAATTATATTTAATATATTACATTATATTAATTAAGTTATTACTTATACATACTATATTTATATGCTACATTATTATATTATATTATATAGTATATAGTATATTATAAATGTTATATCATATATACATTGATATTAACAGATATATATTCATATATATAATATGTAATATTTGTGACATGACTCACTAGCTGCTTGCAGGCTATAGAGGAGTATGTGTTCTCCTCCTATGTCAATTGTAGAATATGTCCACCTTCCCAGAATCATCACGTGATGTCACACCCATGATGTTACACCCATGACGTCACACACATGATGTCACTCCTGTGATGTTACACCGTGATGTGACACTCGTGAAGTTATACACATGATGTCACACCCATGATGTTTTACCCATTATGTCATACCCCAGTCATGCACAAGACTCTTCTATGATTGAGATATATCATCATTCCAGTCAAAAATAAAGAATAATAAAATATACTATTAATAATAATAATAAATGCAGTTAATGCTGACTTGTAGCTAATAAAGTATTGATCACAGGTATTGATCATTGACCGCGTATGCTGAATCAGGATTTACATTTATTCATTTATTTATTTATTATTTATCCATTTATTTTCTGAACAAAATCAAAGCAATCAAATTTAGTTGGTTTGAATGAAAAGTCACAGGAGGAGACTGTCCTATACAAACACACAATGCCATCCTGATGCCATCCTATGGCTGAAGCAAAAAAAAAAATCAAAAAACATATATTATGATCTGAAAATGGGTAACAGCCATGAAGAAATTCAATATATCCTTATTTATTATTGAATAATATAACATTTATTATATTTTAAAATTATATATTAATATTAGTGCATAATGTATTAATATATAATGATAATATATAATGTAATAATATGATATATGATAAATTTCATGTATTCTTATGTTTATATTTATATAGTTCATTGGTCTCAGTATTTAACATGAACAATAATAATGATTTTATTTCTTTGTTCTGTGGCCCTCATCCCTATCTTGGTTGAATGTCTGCCATGATGTCTCATAAAAAATTGTCTAAAAATGTAGATAAAATGATATAAAAGCAAAAGTCAAAGAGGGAATTAGAAAGAGGATGATGACTGAAATTTAAATAAGTAAAATATAAAAGTATCTAAATAAGTATCTAATTAAAAATATTTTACTAAAATAACCAATAAAAATATCCAATAAAAAATATCCAATAAAATAAAACAGGATTGTAAATAAATATAAACAAATAAAATATCCAGTAAAATTTCCTTTAAAATATTGACTAAAAAAAGATGAGAAAATGATTGTTTGTGTAACCTCAAGGTGAAATTCGAATTTCATAAGACACATACATTTATATAATTGATAGGATTTTTTATATATTTATATCATTTATATAAATAATAAAATTGATATATTTTATATATGCTATATAATTTACCAGATTCATAGAATTTATATAATTTATATATTTTAAATAATTTAAAATAATTTATATAATTTCAAATAATTTATATAATTTGTATAATTTTATACAATTTACATCATTTCATGTAACATACAATTTACATAATTTTATAATGTATATAACTTAAAAACTTATGTAATGTATATAATTTTATATAATTTGTATACATTATACAATATTCAGGTACATAGCAGAGTAAATATATTCATGGCAATCATCAACACCTAATGATATTGATGTGCTGCTTAAGGACAATTTACATTACATTTAGATTATATATTTACATTATACATTAACATTACACATTTACATTATCATTTTATTTATATATATTGCATATACTCTTACACTATATTTATATTATTATATATTGTATATTATGTATTGTACATAGTATATTATATATTACATTATATGTTATATGGTATATGTTCTATGTTGTATGTTATGTTATACATTATACATTATACATAAGTGTTTATGTGTTATGCAATATGCATTATGCATTCTATATTCTATGTTCTATATTCCATATTCCATATTTTATTACATATTATATACTATATATCATATTATGTAAATATATATAGATAACTATATAATTATGGTGAATAAATTAAATTTATTTTATATAATATGTAAATTAAATATATTCTATATATTGTATATATAACATATATTTCAAATATATATAAAATAAGTATTATATCTATAATAAATATAATAAATAAATATAAAACCTTAATAGTATCTTTAATATAATAAACATGTAAAATACATACATAAATGAATATATTATACATCAAGTATATAATACATATAATAAAGATATAATACATAAAAATATATTACACACATATATATGATAAATGCAATAAAATATATCTATATATAAATAAATAATTATATATAATATATTCCTTATGTAAACATAGGTATGAAATCCAATGTTTCACTTGTCCATAATGTGGTAAAGGAATCCAAATTTTTTTCATCAAACACTTGATTAGCAAAAAAAAATTGATTTGGGTAACATTTATTATATTTATAATATGTGTAATATATAATATATATATATTTACTTATTATATTTATTGTACATAATGTGTAATAATGTAGAATAACATTTTTATGTAATTTTATATAATTTATAAAAACTCTAGGTTCTTTTTAAAAATAACTCTTTAATAATTTTGAAGACTTTGTTGGATTAGTTCTCAAATTAATCGATTTTACCATAAAATTTGTATATTTTATTAAAATTTTCACTATTTATTTTAATATTTATTGCTAGATTTTTAACAATGTCTTCAATTTCAAAAAACATTTTTTATGCAAATATTGTTTTTATCAGTATTTTTCCTTAAATCACATTCAATTCCATAAGAGATTTGTACTAGTCCATCTCCAGTTTTCTTAAGAATTTTTAATTATGTATCAATTATTTTTATACATTTGTTGATATTTGTCCTCAATTTCTCAATTTTTCCATAATTTTTCATCAAATTTTTATTAATTTTCTTATTATTCATTGCTAGATTTTTCAAAAAACGTCTTCAATTTCATCAAACATTTTTTCATGCAGATATTCAATTTTATTAGAAAGCTTTCTGAAAATCACATTCATTTTATTGTAGATTTAGTCCCGGTCCAATATATACTTTCTTAAGAATTTTGAGTTATGTTCAATTTTTTCATACGTTTTTGGTATTTTTCCTCAATTAACCCAATTTTTTCATGTAGTTTGTTTTCTTCAAATTTTTCATTAAATTTCTAATTTATATTGCTAGTTTTTTTTTTGACAAAGCCTTCAATTTCCTGATTTTTCCATGCAAATATTGTTTTATTAGAGTTTTTTTTTAAAAATCACAATCAACTTCATGAGATATTTTGTTCTTGACCAAGTTAAACTGTAAGTATTTTGAATTAAGATTCAATTTTTCATGTTTTTGTAGTTTTCATCAAGTTAATTCATTTTTCCATATATTTTGTACATTTTTATCAAATTTTTACTATTTATCTTAATATTTATTTCTAGTTTTTTAACAATGTCTTCAATTTTGTCAAATAATTTTTCCATGCAAATATTCAATTTTATCAGTTTTTCCTTAAATCACATTCAATTCCATAAGAGATTTGTCCTTGTTTATCTGCAGTTTTTTTAAAGAATTTTTAGTTATGTTTCAATTATTTTAATAATTTTTTGATATTTGTTTTCAATTTAACAAAATTATTTTCATATAATTTGTATTTTTTCAAAAATTTTTAATTCATTTTTTTAATAATTTATTGCTAGGATTTTCAACAGAGTATTCAATTTCATTAAACATTCTTCCATGCAAACATTTAATTTTATAGGAGATTTTTTTAAATAACAAAGTCATTTCTTAGGTAAATCTTTCTTTGTCCAATGTAACCTTTCTCAATAATTTTGAATTATTTTCAATTTTTTTATACATTTTTTGGGTTTTGTTTTAAATTTAATCAAAAATTTCCATATAAGTTGTATTCTTTTTCAAAAAATTTTTGTCAATTTTCTTATGATTCATTGCTAGATTTTTCAACAAAGTCTTCTATTTCTTCATTTTTTCATTCAAACATTTATTTTATTACAGATTTTTTGAAAAATCACATTTATTTCCTAGCAAGATTTCTCCTTGTCCAATGTAAACTTTCTTAAGAATTTTGAATTATTTTCAATTTTTTTATTTATTTTTCAGTATTTGTCTTGAATTCATCATTTTTCCATATAATTTGTATTTTTCCAAAAACATTTTCATTAATTTTCTTGTTATTAATTACTACATTGTTTGACAAAATCTTCAATTTAGATTTTTTCGTTCAAATATTTAACGTTATTGGAGGTTTTTTTAAAGTCACAATCAATTGCTTAAGAGATTTTTTTCCTTTTTCATCTTCAATTTCCTTAAGAATTATTAATTACTTTTCATTTTTTCATTTTCCATTCACACATTTTTTGTTATTTGTCCTCAACTTAATCATTTTTTTCCATTTAATTTGTATTTATTTATCATATATTCATGAATTTTCTTATTATTCATCAGTAGGTTTTCCTCAAAGTCTTAAATTTTATCAAAGATTCTATGCACATATTCAATTTTATTAGAGATGTTTCTAAAAATCACATTCATTTCCTAGGATGCTTTGGCCTTGTCCAATGTAAACTTTCCTAAAAGTTTTGAATAATTTTCATTTTTTTCATATATTTTTTGTTATTTGTCCTCAAATTAATAATTCTTATTACATATAATTTGAATTTCTTCAAAATTTTTTTTTAATTTTTATTATTATTCATTGTTAGGTTTTTTAACAAAGTCTTCAATTTCATCAAACATTTTTTTCATGCAAATACTCAATTTTATCAGAGATTTTTTAAAAAATCACGATAAATATCATAAGAAATTTTGTTCTTGTCCGAGTTCAACTTTTTTAGGAATTTTGCAATAAGATTCAATTTTTTAATGTTTTTTTGTTTTCATCAAGTTAATCAATTTTTTCCATATAATTTGTATATTTTTATCACATTTTCACTATGTTAATATTTATTTCTAGTTTCATAACAATGACTTTAATTTTATCATTTTTATCAAATATTTTTCTATAAAAATATTGAGTTTGATCAGAATATTCCTTAAATCACATTCAAATTCATAAGAATTTTTGTCCTTGTGCATCTTCAATTTAATTAAGAATATTTTATTAACGTTTGATTTTTTTCATACATTTTCTGGTATTTGTCCTCAATTTAAGAAATTTTTTTCATATAATTTGTATTTTTTATCAAATTTCAATTCATTACCTTATTATTTATCTCTAGGTTTTGCAACAAAGTCTTCAATTTTTCTATGTACATATTCAATTTTATTAGAGATTTTTCTAAAAATCACATTCATTTTTTTATGAGGTTTCGGTCTTATCCAACATAAACTTTCCTAAGATTTTTATATTTATTTTCATTTTTTTCATGCATTTTTGGTATTTGTCCTCAAATTAACCAATTTTATTCTATGTAATTTGTATTTTTCAAAAAACTTTCATTACCTTTCTTATTTTTTATTGCTAGGTTTGTCAACAAAGTCTTGTTTCATGATTTTTTTCATGCAAATATTCAGTTTTATTAGAGATTTTTTTAAAAATCACAATCAATTTCATAGGAAATTTTGTCCTTGTCCAACTTAAAGTTTCTTAGGAAAAATGATTTTCCTATTTTTGTAGTTTTCATCAAATTTGTCAATTTTTCCATGTAATTTTTATATTTTTATCAAGTTTTCACTATTTATCTTAATATATATCTAGTTTTTTAAAGAATATCTACTATTTTATCAAATATTTTTCAATACAAATAATCAGTTTTATCAGAGATTTTTCTTAAATCACATTCAATTCCATAAGAGATTTGTCCTTGTCCATCTTCAGGTTTTTAAGAATTTTAAATTAAGTTTCAAGTTTGTTCAAACATTTTTTTGTATGTAATCAAATTTTTCCATATAATTTGTATTTTTCATCATATTTTCATTAATTTTCTTATAATTAATTGCAAGGATTTTCAAGAAAATTTTAAATTACATCAAATATTTTGAAATGCAAACATTTATTTTTATTAGAGGTTTTTTAAGAATCACAATTTTATAAGAGTTTTTGTCCTGGTTCAACTTAAAGTTTCTTAAGAATTTTGAATTATTTTCAAGTTTTCATACATTTTTCAGTATTTGTTCTCACTTTTTCAATTTTTCCATAATTTGTATATTTTCAAAAAATTTTCACTACTCTTAACTAGTATTTTTGAAACTTATAATACTTTGACATTTCTAATTTAATATTAACAAGTTCTTTGTTGAAATTTATAATTTAATGTTAGTCATATAGAAAAAATTCCAATTTAATATTAAATAGTCACATAATAAAATTTAAAATTTAATATTAAGTAGTCCTATTTAGAAATTTACAAAATTTTGATATTTCCAATTTAATATAACTAGTTCTATATTGAAATTTACAATTTTGTATTACCTAGTCATAATAGAAGTTTCTAATTTAATATTAACTAGTCCTAAATTGAATAGTAACTAGCTATATACAGAAATTTCCAATTTAATATTAGTTAGTCTTATATTGAAATTTGCAATTTATTTTTAACAAGTCCTATACTGATATTAACAATTTAAGTTTAAGTTGTCCTATAATGAAATTTACAATTTATTCTTTTATTTATTCATTTTTGGATGTTTTATTTATTTACAGAACAAATGTCATCCCCTTTCCTCATTTCCCCTCCCTAAAGCCCCCTATTCCATCTTCCTACTCTTTTATGCTTTTATACCATTTTGATTAAATGCATGTAATAAGAAGGTCAGTTCTAGGTTGAGGATCTAAGCAAATATGGAAAACATTTGGTTAAAATGATGACAAATACAAAAAATGTATAAAATTCTTGAAACATTTTTAAAAACATTAAAAATTGAAGATTGAAAAAGAAAAACTTTATTAATATATTTATTATATTAAATTGGAAAAATGATTTCCATATAAGTTTTGTATTTTTTCATCAGATTTTCACTATTTATCTTAATTTTTATCACTAGTTTTTTCAACAATGTCTTCAATTTTATCAAATATTTTTCCATGTAAATCATGCATGTGGATATTATACATTTGCCTTCACATTTGAGATATCACAGGTGTAACATTATGAATGTGACATCATGGGTAAGACATCATGTGTGTAACCTCACGAGTGTGACGTCTGGAGTTTGACATCAAGTGAATGACGTTATGGGTATGACATGTCTATGAGATGGTATGAAACATGGGTATGACATCATGGGTGTGACATTATAGGTGTGACATCATGCATGAGACATCACAGGTGTAACATTGAGTATGTCACCAAGGATGCAACATCACTGTTGTGACATTTTGGGTGTGAAATCATGATTGTGACATCAACTGAATGACATGATTATGTAATCAATTGTAGGATATCACAGGTATGACATCATGAGTGTGACATCACAGGTGTGACATCACTAGTGTGACAAAGAGGTAACTCATCACAAGTGTGACATCATGGTTGTGACTTCACAGGTGTGACATCACATGTATGTCATCACTGGAGTGACATCAGGAGTATGACATCTCAGGTATGAAATGTATATAAATCAAGGGTGTAATATCATAGGTTTGACATCACTGTTGACACATCACAGGTGTAACATGAGTGTGACATGAAAAGATTTCATGAGTGTGACATTATGTGTGTGAAATCACAGGTGTGACATTAGGGGTGTGACATAATGGGTGTGACAATATGGGTTTGACACCACAGTTGCAAAATCATGGGTGTGACATCATGGGTATGACATCATGTCTGTGACAACACAGATGTGACATCCTGTGTGTCACATCACAGGTATGACATCATGGGTTTGATATCAAGTGTATGACATCATGGTTGTGAAATTATGGGTGAGACATTACACATGTGACATCACAGGCATGTCATCACGTGTGTGACATCACAGGTATAACATCATGGGTATTAAATATGTATTAATAATGGTTGTGCTATGATAGATTTGACATCACAGTTGAGACATCACAGGTGTAACATTATGAGTGAGAAACTGGTATGACATCATGAGTGTGACATCATTTGTGTGAAATCACAGGTGTGACATCACAAGTGTGGCATCTGGAGTTTGACATCAAATGAATGACATTATGGGTATGACATGTGTATGATATGGGTCTGAATCATAGGTATGACATCATGGATGTGACATTATAGGGTTGACATCAGACAAGACATCTCAGGTATAACATGAGTGTGACGTCAAGGATTTAATATCACTGTTGTGACATTTTTGGTGTGAAAACATGATTGTGACATCAAATTTATGACATCATGATTATGAGATCAATTGTAGGACATCACAGGCATGACATCAGGAGTGTGACATCACGGGTGTGACATCTCTTATATGTCATAACTGTTGTGACATCTTGGGAATGACATCACGAGTGTGACATCATGTGTGTGAAATCACAGGTATGACATCATGGATGTGACATCACGGGTTTCACATCATGGGTGTGATGTCAAGAGTATAACATAATGGGTATGAAATTTTGTGGGAGACATTACACATATGACATCACAGGCATGACATTAATGGTGTGACATCACAGGTATGACATCACAAGTATGACATCACACGTATGAAATGTGTATTAATAATGGTTGTGTTGTGATAGATTTGATATCACAGTAGAGACATCACAGGTGTAACATTATTTGACATCATGGGTGTGACAACATTGGTATGACATCATGATTGTGACACCAACTGTAGGACATCAGGTGTATGACATCAGGGATATGACAGAATGAGTGTGACATCATGGATGTGACATCACTAGTATGACAAAAGACATGTCATCACAAGTGTGACTTCATGGGTGTGACATCAATGGTATGACATCATGTGTGTGAAATTATGGGTGTGACATTACACATGTGACATCACAGGTATGACATCATGGATATGAAATGTGAATAAGTCATGGGTTTGATATCATAGGTTTGCCATTACATTTGAGACATCACAGGTGTAACATTATGAATGTGACATCATGGGTGTGACTTCACTGGTATAACAATGGGTGTGAAATAAAGACTGTGACATCATGTGTGTGACATCACAGGTATGACATCCTGGGTGTGATGTCAAACATATGATATGGTATGAAATTATGGGTGAGACATTACATCACAGTTATGACATCACAGGAGTGATGTCACGGGTATGATATCATGCATGATGTGACATCACAGGTATGGCATCACAGGTATGAAATGTGTATAAATCATGAGTGTGATATATGACATCACATTTGAGACATCACAGGTGTGACGTCATGGGTGTTATATTAAGGGTATAATATCATGGTGTGAAATTATGAGTGAGAAATTACATATGAACTCACAGTTATGACATTACAGGAGTGACATCATGTGTATAAATCATGTATGTGATATCATAGGTTTGGCATCACAGTTGAGACATCACCAGTGTGAATTTATAGGTGTGAAATTACACATGTGACATCACAGGTATGACAACATGGGTATAAAATGTGAATAAATCAAGGGTGTGTTATCATAGTTTTGACATCACAGTTGAGATGTCACAGGTGTGACATCAGGAGTGTGACAAAACGTGTGACATCATAGGTAAGACATCATGGGTGTGACATCATGGGTGTGACATCAAGTGTATGACATGGATATGAGATAGTTAAGAATCACAGGTGTGACATTACCGGAATGACATCATGGGAGTGACATCATGAGTGTGACCTCATTGATGTGACATCACTGGTGTGACATAAGAGGTATGATATAACAGGAGTGACATCATGGGTGTTACATCACAAGTGTGGCTTCATTGTGTGAAATCATGGTTAATACATGATGGGTGTGACATCACAAGTGTGACATCTGTAGTTTGACTTCAGCAAATGAAATTATGAGTATGACATAAAAAGGTTGTGACATCACTGTGTGACATCATTTTTAAGACATTACAGGTGTGACATCACTGCTGTGACTTTGTGGGATTGACATCAAGATTGTGACACCAAGTGTATGTCATCATAAATGTGTCATCAGTTGTAGGACATCAGGGGTGTGACATCACCATTGTGACATCAAGACTGTGACCTCTTGTGTGTGCCATTGGGGGTTTTGACATTAAGTGTGTGACATCACAGGTATGACACCATGGGTGTGACATCATGGGAGTTACATCACAGGTATGTCGTCATGGGCATGAAATGTGTATAAATCATGAGTGTGATATGAGACATCACAGGTATGACATCAAGGGTGTGACATCACTGATGTGACATAATGAAAGTGACATCACGACTGTGACATCACATTGTGTGACATTATACATGTGACATAACAGTTATGACATAACAGGAATGACAACACAGGTATGACTTCACAGCTTTGACACCATGGGTGTGACATCATAGGTGCCACATCACTGGTGTGACATTATGGGTGTGATAGCCCGAGTATGACATCACGGTTTGACATCACAGGTTTGACAACATGGCTGTAACATCCAGGGTATGACAACATGGTTGTGAAATTATGAGTGTGACCTTACACATGTGACATTTACAGTTGTGACATAACAGGAGTGACATCACGGGTATGACATCACAGGTATGACATCATGGGTATGAAATGTTTATGAATCATGCATATGATACCATAGGTTTGACATCACAGTTGAGACTCAGTGGTGGTGCACGCCTTCAATCCCAGCAATTGGAAGGCAGAATCAGGGGAGTTTCTGAGTTCGAGGCCAGCCTGGTCTACAGAGTGAGTTGATAATACTAATAAAAAACATTTTATAATACTAATAAATATTAATAATGTAACAATGATATAATAATGAAATAATATTTATGTTAATATTTTAATAAATAAAATAATATAAAAATAATTATACAATAACAATATAATAATAATGCTATAATATGTTAATAATAATCATAAAACAATAACAGTAATAAAAATGATAATGAAAAAATAATATAAAAAATTAATAATACTGATTATAAAATATAAATAATACTGATAAATGTTCATATTAATATAATGATATAATGACAAAATAATGCTGATACTAATGCTATTAATAGTAATAAAATAATACTAAAACAATATTATAATAATAATGATAACCATAAAATGATAAAATATTATTGATTAAATAACAATGACATAATGATAAAATAATATTAATAATGATGTAATATTAATATAATACATTCAAATGATAGTAATAATAATGAAATATTAATAGTATGATGATGATTATGAAATAACGTAATACTAATTTGAAATTATAATACTAATGATAAAATATAATATAGTAATATTACTACTTTTACTAATAGACTGTTTGACCCTTGAAGAAATATTGTTTTTCTGGAAGGTCTACACTTGATCTACATGAGAGCTTAAAAATGAGCTAGTATCTATAATGATAATATATTAATATTTATATATTTATTAAAATTGACATTGATTTTGTCATTGATATTGATATAAATATTCACATTCATATTCATATTTATTTGATTATTTTTATATTGGTATATGTATATTTAAATACATTATTGATATCATATTATATAATTAATTGGTTTCAGTATTTAACATAAACCATATTAATTGTTTTATTTGCTTGTTCCGTGGCCTGTACCTGGTTGAATGTATGGTTGGATGCTATAATGTTTGATTTAAAAATTGGCTAAAACTGTAATTATAATAATACAAAGGCAGGAAGTCATAGGGGGAATTAGAGAGATGATGATGCCTGAAAAGTAAATAAACAAACTAGAAAAATATCTAATTAAAATATCCAATGAAAAATATTGGATTAAAATATATAATAATAATATCTAATAAAAAATGTATTAAAATATACAATAAAAGTATTTAGTAAAAAAATCCAATACAAAATATTGAAATAAAACAATCAAAGCTATCCAATAAAAATATATGCAATGAAAATATCTAATAAAAACATCTAATACAAAAATAACCAATAAACAAAATTTGCAGTAACTATATCCAATAATAAAAATGCCCAATAAAAAATGAAATATCAATAAAAAATAAAAAAAATGTTATAAAAGTGTTTTTTATACTAACAGGATATAAATAAATGTAAATAAATAAAATACCCAATACTTAAAAAAAAATTGTCTAAAATAAAAAGCAAATGGTTATTTGTGCTCCAAAAGGCATAATTTAAACTATGTATAACACAAATATTTACATAAATTATATAAGTAATATAATTGACATATTTTATATAATTTATATAATTTATCTATTTCATAGAATTTACATAATTATTTGTTTTCATAATTTATATAATTTATATAATTTCAAATAATTTATGATTTATATAATTTAATATAATTTACATGATTTAATATACTTGATATAATTTAATTTATATATATATATAATTATATATATATAATTATATATATAATTTTATGTATAATATATATAATTATATATATGTAATATATATATAATTTGATATAATATAAATTTTTTAAATGAACATAAATTATATCACTTATATAATATATATAATTTTATATAATTTGTATATATTATGCAAATTTCAATTACATAGAATTATAAAAATATTTTGACTACCATCAATATCTAATAGTATTTACATTATCATATTCACATTATATTTACATTACATATTTATATTATCATCATATTTACATTATATTTATATTATATACTTAAATTGTATTATATTCTATATTAACATTATTATTCTATTTATACTTTTATTATAAGAAAATTATAATGAAATATTTCAATAATAAATTGTAATTAAATAAAGTAATAAAAATAATAAATATATAAATGTATACAAATAAATGAATAAATTATGTACTACATTTCTTATAAACATCAGGAATACATACATATATAAAAAGAAGTATGTTATATATATTGTATGTAACAAATATAACAAATATATAAATATAAGTAATTATATATCATATGCATAACAAATAAATATACCTACATAAATAACTATATATTAAAATTATGATGACTGTATTAAATTTATAATTTAAAATATGTGAAATTAATATATTGTAAATATTGCATATGGAACAAATATTAATAATTATATATAAATAAATTTATATTATATCTATTATAAATGTTATAAATAATATATAATATAATATATATTTAATATATATTATTTAAAATATATACCTAAATGAATATATTTTATATCAAATATGTAATAAATAAATAAAAATATAATGTATATAGGTATATTACATATTATATATGATAATTAAAATAATATAGATATAAATAAATAAATATATATCATATAATCTTTAAGTAAACATAGGCTTGAAATCTACGCTTTGACTTGCTTATAATGTGTTAAAGAATCTGTATTTTTTTTATCTAACTCTTGATTAAGAAAAAAATGAATTCTGAAATTTGTTAACATTTATGATGTTAACTATATGTTCAATATATAAAATATATTTATGTGTATATATTTTCTTATGTTTATCATATATAATATATAATAACAATATGTAATTATTTTATGGAATTTATATAAGTTATATAATTTATATAATTTGTAAATAAAACTTGATAATTTTGAAGACACTGTTGTAAAAACTAGTGACAGAAATTAATATAAACATCGAAAAATTAGGTGAAAAATATATAATGAACATAAAAAGGAAATGATTAAAATGATGACAAAGAGAACAATTTGTGAGAAAAAATTGATACTGGTTTTTAAATAATTCCTAGAAAAATTGAAGGTTTGCATGGAAGAAATTCGTTATGACTCCCTGGGGCATGGGGTCATGGGGGCATGGCCTTAAACTAGGATGGGACTTCAGGGGGCAGGGTTTAAAGACAATTGTGGTTGTTGAAGGGCAGGGCTTCAGAGGACGTAGCTCAAAAAATATCTGTGGTATTTTCATTTAAATGATCAACTACTATAAGGTTAATGAGAAAACAAATGCATGCTAGAAAACGATGGCAGGGGTTTAACTTTCACAGTGACGGCTGTGGCCGAGGTTGTGGTCTAGAGATTACTCAGGGGTATGATCTCGGTGGGATCATGGGTGGCAGAGCAAGAATTTCAAAACGTTATTGTTTTTTCATTTAAATGAGCAACTTCTATGAAGTCAATCAACAAACACGAGGAAAAGATGGAAGAAGTACAATGGGTCAGGGGCGTAGCCTCATTGTTGGGCTTGTCACAAAGTCACGGGAGCATGGACTTACTGACACCCCGCCCTCTGCAGCCATCTAGATGGTATAACTGCTCTTCTCAGGTGCCATAACCCAGTACAAACCCCTTGTGGTGGGCGGGGCCTGAGTGACATCACTGCCAACATTGCACTGACTCCTCCCTTGCCCCACCATCTGCAGAAGCTGGAAGTCAAAGGTCGGAAAGTTCAGCTACACCAACTTTGTGACCACGCCTACCAATGAACAAGCCACGCCCCAGATGGCTAAGCCACACCCTTGACGATTAGCTTCACCCTCAGAGACCAAGCAATGCCCCCATGACTAAGCCATGCTTCTCTGCCAAAATGCCATGCCGTGTAGGGTAAGCCACTCTCCTAATGACTAAGCCACGCCTTCAAGCTATAAAGCTATGACCCTGATGAGTAAGCCACTCCCCCAATGGTTAAGCTACGCCCTCAATGGCTAAGACACACCCCCAATAATAATATAAAATGATACTATAAGATGTTAATATTAATCATAACATAATACCAATAATGTTGAAAAACATGAAATGATTGTAGAGCAATAGTAAAGTATTAGTACTACTAATAAAATATAGAAAGTAATTCAAATAAATATTAATAATCATTTAATGATATAATAATAAAATAATACTAATACTAATACTAATGATATTGTTTTAGTAAAATAATGACAATAATAAAATAACAATAGAATAATAATATTAAATACAACAATAATCATAACATATTAACAATAATAAAAAATTATAATAATAAAATATGTACAATACTGATAAGAAAAATATAAATAATATTAGTAAATATTAATGACAATAAAGTAATAATGAAGATATCATAATAAAATAATAATGATAAACTATTAATAATACTAATAATAAAAATATAAAAAGTAATTTAAATAAATAATAAAAATTTAATAATGATATATAACTAATAAAGATTAATAATACTGATAATAAAAACATAAATAATACTAACAAATATTAATAATTGTGTAATAATTATAACATTATTATTTAAGTATTAATAATATTAATACAATAAAATAATAATGATAATACCATAACAATATAATATAATAATAATCATAAAATAATAAAATTATACTAATAAAATCATTGTAATAATAAAATGTTAGTGATAATGATACTATAATAAAATAATATGGTTATAATAGTAACAATCTTAATGATAATAATATATCATGTGAATAGTAATATAGTATTAATTATCATATAATAATATAATGATAATATAATAATATACTAATAGAATGATTGAACTTTGAGAAAATGTTTTGACTCTGGAAGGTCTGTACTCAGTCATACAAGAGAGATTAAAATGTGCCAGTTTTATAATAATTATATAATAATAATAATTCTAATATAATTATAGAATAATAAAAATATAATAATATATTTTAAGCACAAAATGATATTACTAAAAATAATAAAAGTAATATAATGCTAATAAAATAATACTATCAAATATATTATAAAATTTATATATTGTTAATGTAACAAAAATAGTAATGTTAATATCATAATAATCAGCATATTCATAACAACATAATATTTTTAATACAATGAAATATATTTATATTATTTATATTTATTTATATTTATATTATACCTATTTATATTTACATTTACATTTACATTAGTATTTGAATTTATCTTTATATTTCTGTTTATATACCTATTCATATTCTTTATATTTATATTCATGTCTATATTCATATTTATATTTTAATATTCATATTCATATTTTATGTTTATTCATATTTTATTTTTATATTTACATTTGGATTATATTTATATTTATGGTTTTTGTTAAAATTATAATTATACTTATATTTATAGTCATAGTTATTTTATATATTTTAAATTTATATTTATATTCATATTCACATTTATATTTATATTCATATTTTTAATTTATAGTTATAGTTATAGTTAAAATTATTGTTGTATTATTTATATTTGTATTTTCATTTATATATTTATTTGTATTTATATTAATATTCTTATTTAAATTAATATTAACATTTACATATAAATTTACATTTATATCAAAATTAATATTAATAATTCCATTTCCAATCATATTTATATTTATATTATTTATATTTTTATTCTTATTTATATTCACATTACTATTCATATTTACATTTACATTTATATTTATATCAATATTTTTATTTATATTTACTTTAACATTGACAGTCATATTTTATACTTGTTCATATTATTTATATTTATACATTTATATATATATATTTATATACTTATTTATATATTTATATTTAAATGTTACTGATTATATAATTCATTGGTCTCAGTATTTAACATGAATTATATTTTTTATTTTTATTTTTCCGGCTTGTGCCTGTTTCATGGTGGAACATCTGGCATAATGTCTGATAAAAAATTGTCTTAAAATATAATTAAACTGATACAAAAGGAAAGAAGATCCAGAGTGGCTGGCCACTCACATTCGCAATTTTATGAAACATTTTTTACATGAAGGTATGCAATTTATTAGATACATTCAAATTTTTTCCATATGTGTTTTATATTTCTATATTTAACTGAATTCATCAGTAATTCTTTCAACAGTCTTCAATTTTATCGACGATCTTATCTATGAAAATATTCAATTTTATGAGAAATTTTCCATAAATCACAGTCAATTTTATAATAAAATTGAAAGCTGGGTCTACAGAGTTAGATCTAAAGGACATTTTGGGCCTTAGGCCCAACACTAGATTTCCACCTACCTGCAGGATGCTCTTCACTGGACCCAGGACAATGGGTGGGGTGCTCTGTGTGCCTGTGAGGCCTCAGTTTCCCTGGCTTGGACTCAGAGTGCGGTGGGAGATGAAGAGAAGGGCCCTCAGGAAACCTCAGTCTACTTACCCTGGCACACAGGTTGGTATCTCAGGTACCCCTCAATATGAGTTCTGGTGGCTGCTCCCCACAAACTCATCTGGTCATCTGTCGACCTCAGAGGCCCAGAGGGGCTGGCCGTCCACTTCCACAATCTCACTTGCAGCCACCTAGCACACTGAGCTGAGGACAAGGACTTATCAAAAGAAAGAGTAAATATTCCATCCCACCTGCCCCCTTGACAACCAGACCCTGGCCTCTGGTCCCCAATTCTAAGCTCCTACTCAGAAACCATCTCCAGGCAACTGACCAGAAGACCAGGCAACCATTATGAGCTAATTCCAGCTCCCTCACAATCTCTCTCCTCCACCCCACCTTCATGACAACCCAGAACTTCACCAACCACTCAAACAGCACTGAGGAAACACTTTGCTCTTCTTCCTTCCTCCAAAGTCCTCAAGTCACTCTCACCCTGGATCCTTATTTTTATATTTTAGTACAAACACAACATCATTTTGATCAAACATTTTTATGTGTGTTTTACATTTTTTCATTAAATTTTTAATATTTAGCTTAATTTTTATTATTAGGTATTTCAATGTCTTCAATTTTATAAACCATTTTTTCCATGAAAATCTTCAATTTTGTCAGAAATTTTTCTTAAATCACATTCAATTTCATAAGAAATATTTTCATTGTCAAGTTTCAATTTTTTGTAGGATTTTTTTTAAATTATTCAATTTCTCATACAATTTTTATATTTGTCATTATCTTAATCAAGTTTTTTCCATATGTTTTGTATTTTTCATCAAATATTCAGTTTATCTTAATTTTATCCTTAATTTTTTCAACATTATCTTCAATTTTATCTAACATTTTTTCCATGCAGATATTCAATTTTATCAAAAATTTTCTTTAATCACATTCAATTTCATAAGATTTTTCCAATTAATTTCATTGTTTGAAATTTTTAAAAAAGTTCAATATTTTCACACTTTTTTGTGTGAATCATTTAAATAAATTTTTTTCATCCACGTTTTGTATTTTTCATCAAATTTGCATTATCTTAATATTTATCACTAGTTTTTTGAACAATGTCTTCAATATTATCAAATATTTTTTCATTAAAATATTCAATTTTGTCAGAAATTTTCCTTAAATCACATTCAGTCTCATAAGAAATTTTTTCCTTGTCAGTTTTTATTTTTTTAAAGAATTTTTTAAAAAAAGATTGTACTTCTTTATACTATTTTGTCATTAATTTAATCAAATATTTCCCATATGTTTCATATTTTTTCATCGACTTTTCACTATTTATCTTAATTTTCATCACTAGTTTTTTCAACAATGTCTTCAATTTTATCAAACATTTTTTTATGCAAATATTCAAGTTTATCAGAAATTTTCCTTAGATTGCATTCAATTTCATAAGAAATATTTAACATTTCATTCTTCAATTTTAAAATAATTTTTGAAAAGATCCAACCTTTTCATACATTTTTTGTAATCATCATTAATTTTCCAATTTTTCTATGTATGCTTTTGATATTTCATCAAATTTTAACTTTTTATCTTAACATTTATTACAACTTTTTTTTCACAATGTCTTCAATTTTATCAAAAATGATTTTCATGCAAATATTCATTTTTACCAGAAAAATTTTAAATTACATTCCATTTCATATCAAATTTTTAACTTGTTAGTCGTTAATTTTTGTAAAAAATTATACTTTTGTATATTTTTTGCACTTGTCATAATTTTAATCAAACTTTTTTATGTATGTTTGTTTTTTTTCATTAAAATTAAATTTAAATTAAAATTTCACTATTTAACTCAATTTTACCACTGTTTTTTTAAAACATTCTTCAATTTTATCACTTTTTCCATGCCAATATTCATTATCAGAAATATTTTTAAACCACATTCAATTTCCTAAAATATTTTGATTGTCAATTTTCAATTTTTCTTAAAAAGATTCAACTTTTTCATACTTGTTTTTTACTTGTCATTATTTTATTCAAACTTTTTCCATGTGTTTCATACTTTTCACTATTTGTCTTAATTTTCATCACTAGTTTTTTCAACAATGTCTTTGTGTTTGTGACATCATGAGTGTGACATCAAGTATATTACATCATGGGTGTGACATCATGGGTATGACATGGTTAAGAATCATGGGTGTGACATCATGGGTGTGATACCATGCATGTGATACCATGTTATGCCATCATGGGCATGACATCACAAGAGTGAAATCATGGGTATGCTGGTATGACATCACAGGTCTGACATCATGATTGTAACGTCAAGTGTATGACATCATGGGTATGATGTGTGTGACATCACAGGAGTGAAATTATGGGTGTAACATCAAGTGTATGACATCATGGGTGTGACATCATGGGTATGAAA
This sequence comes from Rhabdomys dilectus, assembly GCA_019844195.1. Classification (NCBI taxonomy): domain Eukaryota; kingdom Metazoa; phylum Chordata; class Mammalia; order Rodentia; family Muridae; genus Rhabdomys; species Rhabdomys dilectus. Next base: position 69,360 of record JADRCG010008340.1, read on the forward strand.
TCACAGTAGTTAAATCATGGGTAGAAGATGGTGTGACATTATTGTTATGGCATTGTGTGATATCACGGGTATGACATCATGGGTGTGAAATTCTGGGTGTGAAATCATGGGTGTGAAATTATGAGTGTGAAATCATGGGTATGTCATCACATCTGTGACATCTTGACTGTGACATCAAGTGTATGACATCATGTGTATGGCATGGTTATAAATCAATAGTATGACATCACTGGTATGACATCATGGTTGTCACATGATTGTGACATTAAGTGTATGACATCATGGGGTTGACATGACTATGACATGGGTATGACTCATGGGTATGAATTATGGGTATGACATCAGGGGTGTGACATCACACGCATAACACCATTGGTGTGACATCATGTGTGTGACCTCAGGGTTGTGACATTATGGTTCTGACCTAACAAGTATATAATACATACAACATGTAACATGTAATATGTAACATATAACATTTAATATAATGTATATTGTATATAATATATATATACAATCAAGGGTATGACATGTTTTGAGCTGGGTATGAATCAGGGGTGTGAATCATGGGTAAGACACTACAGGTATGACATGATGAGTGTGACATCAATTGTATGACATCACAGGTGTGACATTATGAGTGTGATATCAAGTGTGACATCATGGGTCTGATATGGTTAAGAATCATCCATACGACATCACAGTTATGATATCATGAGTATGACACCATGACTGTGACATCAAGTGTATGACATCAAGTGTAAGACATCACACGTTTGAAATTATGGGTGTGATATCATGGGTATGACATCATTGTTTTGATGTCATGGGTGTATAATGTATAATATATATATAATGTATAGTATATAATATAAAGTATAATATATAATACATAGATATATTATTAACCTGATATGTTATATATATTATATATTATATTAAATAATTCTTATCTACTATTAATGTATTTTTAAATAATATATATTTAATATGTATTTTACTATAGTATTATATTTATATTTAATATGTATTATAGTATTTTGTTATACATTTTATATATATAGTATATATTTTTAATATGTATTATATTATAATGTTATCTACATATAATATATTTAATATATATGTATTAATATATATTGTACTCTTATAGCATATTTTTACTTAATATATATTATACTATTTTATATATCATACATTTTCAATAGACTATCAATATATTATACTCTTATTATCAATATATAATAAATTTAATAAACATGTATTTATATATTGAACTATCATATGATATATATATATATATATTTAATATATGTGGTACATATATATATATATATATATATAACATATATTATACTATGTTAAAAATATATAATAAATTTAATATGTATATATTAAAAATGAATTATATATAATTATATGTAAGAATAATTTATTATTGTCATTATTATTACTGTTAGTGTTATTGTTATGGTTTTCTATATGTACACACCACATGCTTGTCCTTGCCTTGTCCACCTATAGTTCACAAAAAGCCCTGTGCCTGGTAGGATGTGGTATTGTGGTAGCCTGTGGTTGAGCAGACTGCAGCAGAAAAAGAGTACTACCCTGTGAACACACTCTGTGTTAGCCGTAGTCTGACTGTGCAGAAGCTGGTAGCCAGGGTTGTATTGAGCTCTAGACAAGCAGTTACCATACTCTTATATGTATATGTGTATATACATATGTATATATGTATATATTGTAAAATATATATTACATGTATTAATATATCATATAATATAATATACATATTATATATTGCATATAATGATATATTATATATTTTATAATATATGTATTATTCATTTCATAAATTATATATTACGTTTCAATTTTATATATAATATATATTGTGATATATATAACATATAATATATGTATTATTCATTACATAAATTTTTAATAAAAAATATATAAAACAACAACTCTCCCATCACCCTCCTCCATTTAGAAATTTTTCTTAAATCACATTCATTTTTATAAGAGTTTTTTGATTGTCAATTTTCAAGTTTTCTTAAAAAGATTCAACTCTGTCATACCTTTTTGTATTTGTTTTTATTTTATTCAAACTTTTCCATGTGTTTCATATTTTTTCATCAAATTTTCACTATTTATCTTAATTTTCATCACCAGTTTTTTCAATAATACCTTCATGGTTGTAACATTGAGGGTGTGACATCATGGGTGTGAACTTATGAGTGTGACATCAATTGTATGACATTACAGGTGTGACATCATGTGTGTGACATCAAGTATATGACATCATTTGTGTGACATCATGGGTATGACATAGTTAAGAATCATGGGCATGACACTACAGGTGTGACATTATGAGTATGACATCAATTACTTGACATCACAGGTGCGACACCAAGTGTGATCACAGGTCTGATGGTTTAAAATCGTCCATATGACACCACAAATATGATATTACGGGTATGACACCTTGGCTGTGACATCATGAGTGTGAAATCCAGTGTATGACATCAAGTGTAAAACATCACATGTTTGACATTATGAGTGTGATATCATGAGTATGAAATGGGTATGACATGGGTAAGATATCATGGGTGTGACATCAGCTTTAGTATTTTCATACTATTTTTTCTATATTTTTCTTCATTTTAATCAAAACTTTTCAATAAATTTTTTCCAATTTTTCATCAAATATTTCTTTATTTATCTTAATATTTATCACTAATTTTTCAAACAATATCATCAATTTCATCAAATTTTCAATGCAATTATTTTATTATTTCCAAACATTTTTAAAGCATGTTCAATTTTCTAACAAGGTTTTTTATGTCATGCTCACAAGAACATGCCACATTTTCCATCATGATTACATTAAATATCCATACACATGAAGAGCCATGGGTTACATCATGTTTTTTTAAAACGTTTTCATCAATTCTTTCTGTATTTGTGGAAATTCTTATCACTAATTTTTCAAAGGATGTCTTTAATTTTATCAAACACCATGTGTGTTAAATTATAGGTGTGACATCATGAATGTGACATCAAGAGTGTGTCATTATGGGTATGACATGGTTAAGAATCAAGGGTATGACATCACAAGTGTGACATCATGAGTGTGAACTCATTGGTGTCACTTTATGGTTGTGACATCATAAGTATGACCTCAGAGGTGAGACATCAAGTATATGATATCATGAGTATGGCATGGCTATGAATCATGGGTATGTCATTATGGGTTTGACATCATGGGTTTGACATCATGGGTATGTCATGGGTAAAAAATCATGGGTATGACATCAACTATATGACATCATGGGTGTCACATCATAAATGTGACATCAAGTGTATGACTTCATGGTTATGTCATGGTTACAAATCATAGGTATGACATCATAAATGTGACATTGCCAGAATGACATCATAGCTGTGAAATTATGGGAATGATGACCCAGGAGTGAAGTCATCTGTATGACATCACAGTTATAACATCATGGGTGTGAAATCATTGGTGTGACATCACAGGTGTGACATCACATGGTGATTCTAGAAAGATGGACAACTATGGTTGGTATAAGAAGAGAACATGTACCCTTCTATAGCAGGTGAGCAGCTAGTGAGTCATGGCACCAATACTATATATATTATAGACATGCATATATATCTATTAACATCAGCATATATGATATAATACATATAATGTATAATATATAATATAATATATATAACATATGTTATACTATGTTATAAATACATAAATTTAATCTGTATATATTAAAATTAATTATATATAATTATATATAAGAATAATTTATTATTGTCATTATTATTACTGTTATTGTTATTATTATTATTATGGTATTTTATATGTACACACAACATGCTGGTCTTTGCCATGTCCACCTATAATTCTCAAGAGCACAGAAAGCCCTGTAACGGGTAGCCTGTGGTAGCCTTTGGCTGAGCAGGCTGCAACAGGAGAACAGTATGTACCCTGTGAGCCCAGAGTGTGGTGGAAGATGAAAAGAAGGTCCCAGCCTGAAAATCTTGGTGTACTTACTCAGGAACACAGGTTGGTATCTCAGGTATGCCTTAATATGATTTCTAATGGATGTAGCTCCTCAATGTCATCCAGTCATTTGTCTACCTCAAAGGCCCAGAAAAGCTGGCTGCTCACTTCCACGATCTCACCTGCAGGCCACCTAACATGCTGAGCTGAGGACAAGGACATATCAAAAGAAGAAATGAATATTAGCTGGAACCTGGAATGGACCAGATCAAGTGCTTATCTGGGGAAGAGGTTCTGTCTGCATATATTCTCAAATGGTAGATGCTGCAGGCTGATTGCCAGAGAGACTGATTAAACAGATAGACAACAATAACAAACCCAGGGAGGAGAAACCACCTGAGAAGCGTATATTTTTTTCTTTGCAGAAAACATGAAGGCCTTCGAACTGGAACAGATCAATGAGCAAACCTGACTTGAGAAGTTCTCAATGCTGAAGGAGACACCACCACCTGCATCTCCAGGGGGGCTCTATTATACTCTTGGTTTCCCAACTTATGATTTAGTGGGGAACATTGTTTAGACACAGGAGAAAACTCAGTACCACAGTTACTATAGCTGTTTTTTGGGTTTGAGAGTTTCTTATTTGTTTTGTTATGATCAGTTCTGAATTTCTGTGTGTTGCCCTTAAAAACAAGTGTTGCTTTTATACTGACTATTCAGGCATTGTTAAGTCTCTTGTCTCTGGGGTTCATGCTGTTCAACAACTGATGGCTTTTATACGACAACCAATAGACACTGTTCAAATGAAACCCATACAGGCTGGAAGTAGGGGATTCTGAAACCTCTGTCATCAAGAATGACAAGGATTAACACCTAACTTACCCGCTAAGCCGGATAGTCAATGATGGGTAAGAGAACACCTCAAGACTCTTGCCCCTAACTGGGAGGCCTCACCATCCCAAGACAGGAGCTCAACCAATGGCTGTTGAGTATCCAAAGATGGGAAAGGGGAGGTTGGTGTCATTTGTTCCAACCTAAGACAAGCACAGTTTCTGTAAGTATTCCCGGCCTACCCTTTTGAAAAAAAGTTGAAAATGGGGACCTGTTGTGAGCCGACTTGTAGCAGTAAGCAGCTATCAGTTTTGCAGCCATCTTGAGCCATATACGCTGACATGAGACTTGTTTTTCCACAGCCTACAACAGCTAAAGCACACTCTGATATCCCTCATATCTTGTCTTGCTGTTTAGTACCCCCATCTGCAAGGCACATGTGGTATCCATGCCTGCAAGGTGCACGGTGCAAGTGCTATCCATGCTATCCATGCCTGTAAGACTTACGTCATATCCACACCTGCAAGGTATGTGGTATCCATGCACCTACAAGGCACGTGGCAAAAGTGTATAAATACCTCGGATTTTCCTTCAATAAATGAGACTTGATCAGAACCTCTCTCTTGTTTCCATTCTTCACGTCTCTTCTCCTTTATCTCCACTCTCTCTCTCTCACTAGACCCTGACCAGCAGACCAAAGCAGCAGAGCGGTCTGGGACATTTTGTCCCCCAAGCGTGGAGCAAAGAGGTCTGCAACATATCACTAATAATAATATCTCACTAACAATAATAACAATATCTCACTAAGAATAATAATGTCTCAGTAATAATAATAACAATATCTCACTAATAAGAACAATATTTCACTAATAACAATATCTCACTAATAATAACAATAACTCACTAAAAATAATACCTCACTAATAATAATACCAATATCTCACTAATAATAACAACATCTCTAATAATAACTATATCTCACTAATATTAACAACAACATTTCACTAATAATAATAACCATATCTCACTTTCACTGTCTAGAGATGGATGTTCATGCAGGACACTGGGAATGCATAAGCTATGTTTTTGTAGGTTGTTGCATGATGTTTGTGTTTGTGTGTGTGTGTATGTTTGTGTGTGTGTGTGTGTGTGTGTGTGTGTGTGTATGCTCCTGCACTTCTGTGTGTGTGTGCTTTCTCCTGCCTATAAGGTTCAGGAATATGTATGTTGGTGCATAAGTGTTGAGGAACAGGAGGTTGTACATGTTGGAGATGGAAGGGTCACACATCACAGGCACTCCTCAACTGCAGAGCACCTTCCAGCCACTGAAGGGTCCAGCAGGAGGACAGAGAGCACTAAGAGGCAAGAGCAGGTACTTGCAAAGAATCCTGCGAGATCCCTATCTAAACCCCTGCCAATCTGGATCTTAGGGGCAGAGCATCAGAATCAAATGCCTGGACTTGAAGACCAGGATCTGACCCTGCCCACTCAGTTTCAAGTCAGGATACTACAGCTAGGCCCGGCTCAAGAAATTGATCCAGCACCTACCTGCCTGACCCCAACAATGAGTGTCCCCTAAAGCTAACAACCTGTTCCCTTCTTATGGATGCAGACTCCATGGTTTCTGGCCACACTTACTCACATTCCAGGTCAAGGCATACAGACACAAAGGCCCTCTCAGATGGATCATCAGCTGGTAGGGCACCTGATGGTGAGTCACAGAGCACAGAAACAGGGGAAGTTGAACAAAAGCCACACGAGGTAGGGGTGGGAAACCAACCTTCTTCATGGAGACTAGTCCCAACACTGGATTCCCACATAGCAGCAGAAGGCTCTGCACCTGACCCAGGGTAATGAGTGGGCTGCTCGGTGTGTCCCTGAGGCCTTCAGGTTCCCTGGACTAAGCCCAAAGTGCAGTGGGAAATGAAAAGAAGAGCATCTCCTAAGACCTTGGTCTACTTAGGCACATAGATTGCTATCTCAGGTACTCTTAAGTTTGGAGTTTTGGTGGATGCTGCCCCACAAAGTTATTCAGTCAACTTTAACCTCAGAGGTCAAAAGAAGCTAGCCATCCACATCCAAAATCTCTCCTGCAAGCAACCTAGCATCCTGAGCCGAAGACAAGGACATATCAAAAGAAGAAATGAATATTCCATCCTGACCTGCTGCCTTGACAACCAGGCTGTGGTCTCAGGCCCTGAATTCTAAGTTCTAACTAAGTAAGCATCTCCAGGCAACTGACCAGGAAACCAGAAAGCCATTATGAGCTAACTCCAGCTCCCTCACAATCTCTCTCCTCTCTCTAAACCTCAGGGCCACCTCCACCACACCCCAGCCCTTCTCCAACCAAAAAACAGTACTCTGGGGACACTTTGCTCACATTTCTTCTTCCAAAGTCCCCAAGTCACTCTCACCATGGATCCTTCTTTCTGTATTCTAGCACACACCCAATTACCTACCTGTGCAGGGGCTAGGCACACATGCAACTAAGAGATCTCTGAAGGGATTCAAGTAGACCCAAGACGACACGCACCTAGACATAAAGCACAATGAATATTGATCACTTGTCCCACCAGGATCCCTGAAGCACATCCCCACACCTCACCAACTTCTCCTAGACCAATTCACACCAAGGTCCTCTGAGGGTGTCCATTACAAATTCTCAATGTACCTTCAAACATTCTCTGTAAGTGCTCAGTACCACTGGATGATAACAACTGGCTGGCTATCTATCTATCTATCTATCTATCTATCTATCTATCTATCTATCTATCTATCTACACACCTATCTATCATCTATCTGTCTATGTATCTATCTATCCGTCTATGTACCTACCAATCAATCTGTCTCATGCATCAACCAAGACAAAAAGGTACCATCAGAAAGAATTCTCCCATTGCCCCCTTACAGACTTCCTACACCTTGTGCACAACTAATCTATAGCCTGGGCACACATACAGCTGTAAGAATTTTTTCTACCTAAAAACCTGGTCTTCTCAGACAATGCTGACATCAACACCATATGAAATGATACACTCAGGTCACAAACTTGACCTGCTTCAGGGCCTTCAAGGTCTTAGATTTCTCACTAAAGGACACACAACAAATAGATAAATAGAAAAACAAAACACACAAACATAGACAGACACACACAAAAGAGGCAGGCAGAGAGACAGACAGATCAAGACAGACAGACAGAGACAGGGAGACAGAGAGATAAAGGAAGAAAGAGACAGAGACAGAGAGAAACTCTGGGGTCTTGAGTGATTTCTGACAGGTCTGGGACCCCTACCCTCATCTGAGGCACAGCTCCAGGACAGAGCCTTTTCTGAGAAAAAAAAGCAGGAAGGGAAAGCCAGAGATGACATCCCTAGACATGGGAATGTGCAGAGGTGGGGCCGGGCTTCGCAGGGAGAACATTAACTGATTAAAGATATCTGGCCAAAAAGGCTACCAAGCCCTGAGATGCTGAGACAGCTCAGAGAAGCAGGATAGCCTGTCCCCACACCCTGACTCTGTGGGTTTGTATCAACGGGATATGAGAATAGGGAGGGCATCTGTAAGGCAGCTGCTAGGGAACCTCAAACAAAAGCAAGGAGGACCCTTATCACTCTGGTGAACAGGGACAAGCAGTAAGTCACCCACAAGAACCCAGATGTAGCCCTGAGTGCAGATGCCTGTGTAGAGAGTAACTGTGATTCTGTGCAACATAAGATGCCTTCCTTCAGTATGCTCAAGCCATGGGAGACTGTGCTTCAATAGTCAGGCTAGACAAACCCTGTGTGGATGGCCCTGTCCTCTGATCAGCTGGATTCTACTCACTCACAGGCCTCTCCTGGGGCAAGAAGCACACAGGAGCCCCTAGTCCTCATGTGCAGCTAGAAAAGAGCAGCTCCCAGGTAGGTCTGCAGCCATATTCAGAGAAGCACAGGAATGTGCAGGAGGAAACCTCAAATCAATTCCACATGTTGGCAGTAGAGCCCTGAGAATGCCAACTGCCAAGTTGCATGGGTTCTTTTTCTGCCCTTTTAAAGGCAAAAAACTCTAAAGAGATACCACCAGCCATCAAAAAAGTGGCCAAGCACTGAGGCTTCCACTGGCCAGAGGTGGGTGTACATGCAGGATACTAGAAATGCCTAAACTATGATTTTGTATGTAGTTTCATGGTGCATATTTGAGTGTGTGTGTGTGTGTGTGTGTGTGTGTGTGTGTGTGAGCACAAACAAAAGAATGCTTCCTCACCTTTGTGTGCATGTTCTCTCCTGCATATATTTCGAGGGCAAGAGGGTGTGCATGGAGGAGAGGGAAGTGCTATTCATCACAGGTACTCCTCAACAGGAGGGCACTTGGCAGTCACTGAAGTGTGTAGCAGGAGCCAGGCAAGCACTAAGAAGCTTGAGTAGGTACTTGGAAAGAACCATTCAGGAGCACTACCTAAAATCTGTGCCAATCTGAACCATAGGGGCACAGTCTCAGACAAACTCCTGAACTTGAGGACCAGGAACTGACCCCACCCACTCAGTGCCAAGCCATGCCATTGAAACTAGGGGGGGGCCCAGAGATTGATCTAGAAACTTCCTGCCTGACTCTGTTCACAAGGGTGTCCCCTAAAGCTGACAGCCAGTTGTCTTCTTGGGGATAAAGACTTTGTGGTTTCTGGGCACACTCTCTCAAGTTGCCAGGTCAAGGCAGTCAGCCACAAAGGCCCTCCCAGGATGACCCTGGGATGGTTTTGCACCCTGGTGTTGGAGTCAGAGAGCTCAGGAATGAGGGAAAGATGAAAAGAGGCCACACAGGGTAATTGTGGAGAACAAAATTTCTCTATGGGTACTAGTCCCAACACTGGCTACCCACCTCGCAGCACGAGGCTGTGCACTGGGCTCAGGGCAATGGGTGGGCTGCTCTGTATTTCCCTGATGTCTTCAATTTCCCTGAACTGAGCCCAGAGTGCTGTGATGAAAAGAAGATCCCACTCTGAAAACCTTTGTCTACTTACTTGGGCACACAGGTTGGTATCTCAGGTACCCCTCAATATGAGTTCTAATGGATGCAGCCCCTCAATATCATTCAGTCATCCGTCCACCTCAGAAGCCCAGAGAAGCTGGCTGCCCACTTCCACAATCTAGCCTGCAGGCCACCTAACATGCTGAGCTGAGGACAAGGACATATCAAAAGAAGAAATGAATATTCTATCCAAATATACCCCCTTGACAATCAAACCCTGGCCTTGGGCCCCCAATTCTAAGCACCTACTAAGTAAGCATCTCCAGGCAACAGACCAGGAAACCAGGCAACAATTATGAGCTAATTCCAGTTCACTCACAATCTCTCTCCTCTCTCTAAACCTATTCCCAACCTCCACCACACCCCAGCCACTCACCAACCACCATGCTGCCCTGAGGGGACACTTTGATCTTCTGCCTTCCTCCAAAGTCCCCAAGTCACTCTTACCATGGATCCTCTTTTCTGTATCCTAGCAAATATTCAACTATCTACCTGAGCAGGGGCTAGGCACCCATGCAAATCAGAGCTCTCTGAAGGGATTCAAGAGGACCCAAGATGACAGGAACCAAGACACAAAACACAATGAGCATTTACCACTTGTCCCACCAAGATCCCGTCAGCACATTCCCTCCCCTCACCAACTCCTCCTAGACCAATTCACACCAAGGTCCTCTGAGTGTTCCCATGAAAAATTCTCAAGGTGCCTTCAAACTTTCTCTGCAAATGCTCACTACCAAAGCATGATGACAACTGGCTGGTTATCCACCTACATATGTAACTATCAATCTATGCATATATGTATGTATATATGTATATACGTATATATACGTATATACATATATACATATATACATACATATACATACACACACACACACACACACACACACACACACACACACACACATATATATATATATTCATACCTACCTACCTACATATCTACTTACCTACCTACCTACCTACTTACCTACCTACCTAACTACTTATACTCCTCATACTTTCTCCTTTTGGGTCAACAATATATACACTTCTAGGTACATTTTTGGGCAGAATCACCTTTCTGATTACCAGATGATGAATGCCATGGTCATCTGTGAAATGTTTTTCACTATCCAGCAGCAAGCCTTCCTTTCATGAGCACTGAGACTCTTCAGAAGTCCACCTCTGCACTGTAGAGAGCTCAAGTTACAGCTGCACTGCACTCAGTACCTTGGAGGCTGTGCTTCCCGAGCCAGGCTAGCCAAACATGGCGTTTCATGCCGTATTCTCTGGTCAGCAGGGTCTTGCTTGCTCACAGGCCTTTCCTGGGACTAGAAGTCCACAGGAGGCCCTAGTCCTGCTTGTGAAGCCAGAATCGAGGGGCTACCAAGCAGGTCTGCCACCATTTCCAGATAGGCACTGGGATTTACAGGCGGAGTCCTCAAAACTATTCTGCTTCAAAGCAGTGGAGTACTGAAATCATCAACTGCCAGGCTGCATGGGTACTTTTCCTGTGCCATTTAAGGCAAAGGAACAACCAGCTGCCACCATCATCCAACAACATGGCCAAGCACTGGGGTTTCCACTGGCAAGTGGTGGGTGTCCATTCAGGACCAGGAGAAGCCTAAACTATGATTTTTTGCATTGTTGGATAGGGGGTGTGTGTCTGTGACGGGTGTGTGTGTGTGTGTGTGTGTGTCTGTGTGTGTGTGTGTGTGTATGCATGCATGCACACACATATATGCAAGCTTGCAAGAAAGAATGCTCCTGCACCTCTGTATATGCATGCTTTCTACTTCCTATAAGGTTCAGGAATATAGATGTGGGTGCATAAGTGTCAGAGGAACAGGGGGTTGTGAATGGTGAAGATGGAAGTGTCATCCATCACAGGTGCTTCTCAACTGTAGGACACCTGCCAGAAACTGAAGGGTCCAGCAAGAAGTCAGAAAGCACTAAGAGGCATGAGCAGGTACTTGCTAAGTATCTTTTGAGAGCTGTACCTAAACCTCATGCCAATCTGAACCCTAGGGGCAGAGCATCAGAATCAAATGCTTGGACTTGAGGACCAGGAGCTGGGCCTGCCCACTCAGTGTCCAGCCAGGACACTGGAACTGGGCCAAGCCCAGAGATTGATCAAGCCTGTGGCTGCTTGACCCCACCCACACAAAGGTCCTCTAAGCTGAAAGCCAGTTCTCTTTTGGAAGATGCCGACTTTTCTATCCCTGATTACACCCTAACAAGTTGCCAGGTCAAGGCACCCAGACAAGAAAGCACTCCCAGGATGATTCCCAGCCAGTAGGGCACCAGGGTAGTTGTGTCAGAACTCGGGGAACAGGGTAAGTGGAACAGAAGCCACAGGGTCTAGGGGTGGGTAACTAACCTTCACCATTGGCATTAGTCCCAACATTGGCTTTCCACATAGCAGCAGGAGCACTGGTCCAAGGGCAATGGGTGGGCTGCTCTGTGTGTCCCGGAAGAGCTACAGTTTTCCTGGTATGAGCATGGAGTGCTCTGGGAAGTGCAAAGGAGCCCTCTTCCCCCTGAAAAATTTTGTCTACTTATGCAGGCACACAGGTTGGTATCTCACGTACCCCTCAATATGAGTTCTGTTGGATGCTGCCCCACAAAGACATCCAGTCACCTCAGAGGCCAAGTGTGGCTGGATGTCCAATTCAACAATCTCACCTGCAGGCTACATAGCAATGTGAGCTGAGGACAAGGACATATCAAAAGCAGAAATAAATATTCCATCCCAATTTGCCCCCTTGAAAACCAAGCTCTAGCCTCAGGCCACAGTTCTAAGCACATGCTAAGTAAGTATCTCCAGGCAACAGACCAGGAAACCAAGCAACAATTATGAGCTAATTCCAGTGTCCTCACAATCTCTTTCATCTTTCCAACCCTCCACTCCACCTCTACCACACACCAGCCATTACCTAACCACCATAGAGCACTCAGAGGACACTTTGATCTCCTTCCTTCCTCCAAAGTCCCCAAGTCACTCTCACCATGGATTCTTCTTTCTGTATCCTAGTACACACTCAACCATCTACCTGAGCAGGGGCTAGGCACCCATGTGAATCAGAGCTCTCTGAAGGGATTCAAGTGGACCCAAGATGACAGGCACCTAGAAACAAAGCACTATGAGCATTTCATATTTGTCCCACCAGGATCCCTGTAACACATTCCCTTCCCTCACCAACTCCTCCTTGACCAATTTACACCAAGGTCCTCTGAGGGTGTCTATTAAAAATTCGCAAGGTGCCTTCTAATTTTCTCTGCAAGTGCTCACTGCCTGACTATCCAACTACTTACATATCTATCTATCTATCTATCTATCTATCTATCTATCTATCTATCTATCTGTCTATCTATTTATCTATCTATAATCTATGTATCTATCTATAATATATGTATCTATGTATGTATCTATGTATGTATGTATGTATCTATCTATCTATCTATCTATCTATCTATCTATCTATCTATCTATCTATCTATTAATCTATTTTTATACCTACCTATCTACATATCTACTTACCCACCTACGTACCTACGTACCTACCTACTTACGTACCTGCCTACCTACCTACATACTTACATACCTCCTACTATCCCCTTTTGGGTCACCAATACATACATTTCCACTTACATTTTCTAGGGCAGAATCAACTTTCTGTTTACTCAGATGATGGATGTCATAATCATTTGTGAAATGTTTTTCACTATCCACCAGCAAGCACTGTTTTCATGAGCACTGAGAGTATCCTGAAGTCCACTGCACTGTAGAGAGTTTAAGTAACAGCTGTACTGTGCTCACAACTTGGGAGGCTCTGCTTTCTGAGTCAGGCTACCGAAACCTGGTGTTGCAGGCCCCTCTCTCTGGTCAGCTGGTTCTTGCTCACTCACAGACCTCTCCTGGGCCTAGAAGTCCACAGGAGACCCTAGTCCTACCTTTGCAGCCAGAATAGAGTGGATATCAAACAGGTCTGTCACCATGTTCACACATGCATATATGCGTGCTTGCAAGAGAGAATGCTCCTGCACTTCTCTGTGTGCATGCTTTCTCCTGTCTATATGGTTTGGAAATATGGATGTTGGTCTATAAGTGTAAGGGGAACAGGAGGTTGTGCATGGTGGAGATGGAAGAGTCACCCAACACAGGCACTTGTCAACTGCAGGACACCTGCCAGCCACTGAAGAGTCCAGCAGGAGGGCAGAAAGATCTAAGAGTCTTCAGCAGGTACTTGCAAAGAATCCTGTGAAAGCTGTACCTAAACCCCATGCCAATCTGTTTCTATCTATGTATCTATCTTGGTATCTATCTATCTATCTATCTATCTATCTATCTATCTATCTATCTATCTATCTATCTATCCATCTATCCATCCATCCATCCATCCATCCATCCATCCATCCATCCATCCATCCATC
>JADRCG010008340.1:83875-118415 GCA_019844195.1 Rhabdomys dilectus
CTATCTATCTATCTATCTATCTATCTATCTATCTATCTATCTATCTACCTATCCATCTATCTATTTTTGTCATACATACATACATACATACATACATATATACATACATACATAAACAAACTTTCTACTGTCTCCTTTTGGCTCACCAACATATACACATTCAGGTACATTTTTGGGGCAGAAGTACCTCTCTGTTTACCATATGATGAATGTTATAGTCATTTGTAAAATGTTTTTCACTATCCACCAGGAAACCTTCCTTTTATGAGCACTGAGAGTCTCCAGAGGTCCATCCTTGCACTGTCAATAGCTTAAGTCACAACTGGTGCAACAAGACCCCTCTAACTCTCTCCAGGAGAGAAGTCTGTCACTGCTTTCCACTTCTCCCTTTCTACCAAGCTTTCTGGAGCCATCTGCTCTGATACAACCAAGAGAGCTTTGTTGGGAGCAACCTTGCTTATACATTAATGGCCTAAGTCAGCCATAGGCCTAAGTCAGTCTTACATGTCTACTGACACAAAGACTTGGTCTCTGTGGGAAAGCACTAACCCTAGAAAAAATAGCTATAGATCTTGTAGACAGGTAGCCATGGTTGGAAAGTACCAGCCTAGATAAGAACAAATGAATAATATATCTTATAGACAAGTAGTTTTGTGGGAAAGTATTAACTTAGATAAGAATAAACAAGTAACACATCTTATGGACAGGTATATAATCACCTGCTCCATCCTGCTGCTTTTGTGAGCTCTTTACCCAGCTAATATCCTGTTCTGAAGAACATCTGACTCCCCCTGAGTTCACCTGAACTTCCCCAAAACAAAGAAGACCCTGCATCATCACCCTTCCCATATTCTGCTTCCATGTTTATATAACCCTCGTGTGAAAATATTAAAATTACATCCTGATCAGACTCTAGACAGGCTGTTGGTTTCTTATGTTCGCTTGCCCCCCCCCCAGTTCTCTTCTTCAGGCCTTCTGATTCCAGTTCAATGCCCCATGGAACTGGGGCAATTATTAAATTATTATATTATATACTACTATTAATATATCATAATATATTATCCAATAATGAAAAAGAATACATTAAATTTGTTCATTGTAATTATACATTTTCAGAATGTAAATATTCTTAAAAACATTGTAAATGAAATGTCAAGTAAATATTCAATAATAAATAAGGATATATGCGATTAATTATTATGGCATATTATATTTTACATTATTAGTATATATTAAAACATTATATACAAACATTAATATATTATTGTAATATATTATATACATTATATTATCCAATGGTAAATAAGGATATATTGAATTTATTCATGGCCATTGCCCATTTTCAGATGATAATATAATAAGCTTCAGCCATAGGACAGTGTATATGCATTGGGTTTTCATATATGACTATCTCCTCGTGTGACTTGTCATTCAAACCGAATGAATTTGATTGCTGTGATTTATTCAGAAAATAAATAGATAAATAATTAATAAATAAATGAATAAACAAATAAAAGTGAATCCTAATTCAGCATTCACCATCTATGATCAATATTCATGATCAATACTCTACTAGCTACAGGTTGCTGTGCACTCTATTTATTGTTATTATTATTATTATTATTATTATTTTAATTAATATTTTACTCTTTTTTAATGGAATGATGATATGTCTCAATTATGGAAAAGTCTTGTGGTTCTCTGAGGGAAGACATTATGGGTATGACATCACAGATGTGACATCATGAGTATCACATTATGAGTATGATATCACAGGTGTGACTTCACAGGTGTGTCATGAGTGTGACATGGGATGACATGGGATCACAATTGTAACATCACAAGTGTGACATCACAGTTACGACATCATGAGTATGAAATTATGAGTGTGACATCAAGTTTCTTACATCATGGGTATGACATGAGTTTTACATGGGTATAAATCATGGGTATAACATCACATGGATGTCCTGGATGTCAGGGGATTGACATTTCCGTGTCAATCATGAATTTTTTTTTTTTTTTGGTTTTTTGAGACAGGGTTTCTCTGTGTAGCCCGGGCTGTCCTGGAACTCACACTGTAGACCAGGCTGGCCTCAAACTCAGAACTCAGAAATCTGCCTGCCTCTGCCTCCCAAGTGCTGGGATTAAAGGCGGGCGCCACCACTGCCTGGCAATCATGAATTTTTTTAGGGAGTATTTTTTATAACAGATTCCATATTTTCACACTATTTTTGGTATTTGTCTTTATTTTAATCAATAATTTTTGACAAATGTATATTTTTTCGGCAATTTTTTTCTATACTTATGCTGTTATCACTAATTTTAAAAATGATGCCTTTAATTTTGTCAAACATTTTTTCCCCACTAATATTTAATTTTTTCCCAAATTTTTCCTAAACCATCTTTACTTTTTAAATAATTTTTAAATGTCAATCAATCGTATTTTTTTTTAGGGATTTCTCTACAAACATTTTCATTATTTTTAAACTTTTTATATATTTCTCTTCATTTAAACCAAATTTTTTCCTAATTTTTCTTCAATCATCTTCAATTTTATAATGAATTTTCCCTGTCAATAAATCTTTTGATTTTTAGGAATTTTTCTACACACTGTTTCGATATCTAAATAATTTTTAATTATCTGTATGTTCATTGTCCACATATCTTTATATTTTTTAAGATTTTTTCTATATTTATCTTAATTTTTAATCACTAATTCTTTAAACAATGTTTTCATTTTATCAATTATTTACTCCAAACATTTAATTTCTTATAAGTTTTCTTTTCATCTTCAATTTTCTAATGAATTTTTCTATGTCTATCTTGAATTTTTAACTTTTTCTACAAAGAATTTCATTATTTTCATAAAATTTTCTATATGTCTATATTGAATATTTGGTGAGACTGAGAGGCTAAGCACTGCAAGTGAATATAAATAAAAGTCAAAAATATGTCTCTGGGTTCCCTGAGGGACAAGTCTGATTGCATAGGGGTAGATGTGAAAAGTATCCCCTCTCCAGGAAAAAGACATCGGGACGGGTATGGCCCTCATGCCTCACTGGACAACGACAGGAGAACTGGAGCCATTACAAAGTCCCCTTTAATTACTGGAGGTCAGGCCTCTATCCCCACCTTGGCAAGATTAGAATCGCTATAGCCCTTCTATACTTGGAGAAGGGAGGAGATGTCAGGGGCAGCCCTGCTTATACACTGAAAGCCTAAAATCAGCCATAAGCCTAAAATCAGCAATAGGCCTGACATATATACCTGCTAACACAAAGACTTGGGTCTCTATGGAAAAACACTGAAACAGAGGGCTATAAACTCTTATAAACAGGCAGTTTTTGTTGAAATTTACCAGCCTGGGTAGTCATAAACCTTGTAAATAGGCAGCCTTTGGTAGATAGTACCAAATTAGATTATGACAAGGGAATCATAGGAAGAGTCATAGTGACCTGACCCCTGAACCTTCACCCAGCTGATACCCTGTTCTGAAAGATATCTGTACTCCCTCTGAACATCTGTGTTCCTGTGTCATCCCCTTCCCCACATTCTGCAATTTTATGTTTATAATCCCTGTGTTAAAAAGTAAAAATAATGATTTGATAAAAATCCAAACAAACAAACAAAAAAATTAACACAGTGTACCCCTGGTTCTGCTGACTTAGTTCCTGACAATCTATTTTCTTGTTCTCAGAAATACTTTGAATTATAAAACGTTATTATGGTTTGTGTTAGTATGCTAGGTAAAATAATTTTTATTGATCTTATTTTAAACTTCAAAGTTTGTAGTGAGTTAAAATGTCTTTCAACATAATTATAGGTCATATTTACTTTTATATTGTAAAATGCTAGTTAATCTGTTGAACATTTTAAAAAACTGGATTCCTTTTTGAGAATTTCATATATGAACACTGTATTTACCTAACTTTCTCCTTTCTCTCCTACCTCCAACTCTTCCCAACCCCCCCATACTTTTAAAATACATTTTATTATTTAATTATCATTTACATATGTATGTATATATGTACACATCTATAAGTACATATGTTTATACAAATATTGATAGTGTTTTAAATTTGAAAAAAAATAAAAACCATATATATTAAAAAATATTGAATATTTTATTTATTTACATTTTTACATACTTTCATAGTAGGTAACACATTTTAATGAATATATATTTATTTAATAAATAATACTCATGTTAGATAATATTTCTTATATTTTATTAATTATTAAATTTTTTATTGGATAGTTTGAATAATGAATATATATTATTTTATATTTTTATTATTATATATTTATTGCATAATTTATTTATTTGGCATTTTATAGGTATTTTTATTGGATATTACTTATTAGATATTTTAGTCGGATACTTTTATTTAGATATATTTACTGAATATTATTTATTGTATATTATACTTATTTAAATTTCAGATGTAATCCCATCTCCCACCCCACTCTGCCTTTTGCCTTTTATATTGTTTTAATTGCATTTTTAGCCAATTTTTTATCAGATATTTTGCCAGATCTTCTATGAGGATAATATTTTTAATATTTTATTACTTATTAAAATTTTTATTAGATAGTTTGAATAATGGATATATATTATTTTATATTTTTATTATTATATGCTTTTATTGCATAATTTATTTGTCTTTTTTATAGGATATCTTTATTTGATATTATTATTTATTAGATATTTTATTTACATTATTATTATGTAATTATTATTATTGTATTATTTCATATTAATATTATTTTATGTTATTATTTTATCATATCATTATCATATTATTATTATTGTTTTATTATTGCTATTATTGTATTCAAATATTATTATATTATTTTAATTACTATTTTAATATTATTTAATCATTATTTTATTACTATCATCATATTATTATACTACGGTTATTATTATTTTAGATTTTTATAATTGACTTATTGTTATTATACTATTAAACTATTTTATTATTATTTTGTTTTAATATTATATTGTTTTATTTTTAATTTATTATTATATTAGTAAAGGTAATTTTTATATTATTATATTATTATATTATTATATTAATGGCATTATTTTATTATTTTTCATTATTTTATAATTTTACAATGAGTATTATTATATTATACTGTTATTTTATTATTATCATTATAAGTATTATTTTATTAGTAGTACTGTTAATATATCATTAATCAACTATGAATATAACATTATTAATATTTATTAATATTATTGTTTATATTTTCATTCTCAGAATTATTAATATTTTATTATTACTATATTCTCATTATTTTATCATTATTTTATTATTGTCATTATTATTATTATTATTACTAACAGTGTAAATATTAGTATTATTTCATTATTATATCATCATAGTATTATCATTAAGCCATGGCTTTCATCATGGTTACATTAGAATATCACATACACTTGAACACACTAGAGTTTCCCTTGTTATTCTAACAACAATGCTGTCTGTGTACCATACACACTTTCTTCCCATGTTATTGTCACACATATACTTTGTGTGTCACTCATGCTCTTTTCCAATGTTATTCTCACACCCAGACTGAGTATGTCACACATGCCCTCTTCTTGTGTTATTGTCACAACCACACTGTGTGTGTAATACACTCTCTCTTCCAATGTTATTTTTATACCCAGACTGTGTCTGACACACACTGTCTTCCAGTGTTATTGTCACAATTACACTGTGTGTGTTTCATACATGCTCTCTTTCTATATGACAGTCACAACTATGCCATGTGTCACATACTCTCTTCTCGAGTTATTGTCACAACCAGGTTGCATGTGACACACATGATCTTTTCAATTCTTATTGTTACACCCATACTTTGTGTGTAACACACACACACATGGACTGAGTGTGACACACGTGCTCTCTTCCCGAGTTATTGTCACACCTACTCTGTGTGTGTCACACAAACTCTTTCCCCGTGACATTAAAGCCATGATTTTTACACTTTTAATTTTTTAATACACACTTTAGTATTTGATTTCAGACACAAAGAATTTTTCCCAAGCCTTAGATTAAATTATTTCCTGTCAGTACATCACATCCTGTGTAATGTCAGATACACTCTCAGTGGGTCCCACAACTTTGATCTATATATTTATCAAAAGATATAATAATAATATAATATAAATATATTAACTATATACATTTATACATAAATATATATCATATATAATAATATATATTTTATATAAACTAAAAATTATGTATATTGATATAATATATATTATATATATAAATTTTATAATTATATATAAAATATGTAAGGTATACATATAAATATATATGAATATATTACATATATGTATTTTATAAACACATATATATACCTTATATAAATATATGTATGTTAAATATACATAATACATATTATACCTATATAATTAGTATATATAATATATAATTACAATTTTCATTCATGTTTATTGATAGTAGATTCTTTACTTCTATACTATAATACTTAAAGATTATAGTTTTATACATTATATATCATACTTTGTGAAGATTTTCCCAAGCTCCATTTTATTTTGTATTCACTTCCTGTCTTCCTCTCATTTGGATATATTAAATATATTCATGTCAATTATACATTTTCAGATCATAACTTTTTTCTAAAATGTAAAGATAAATGAAATGTCAATAAAATATCCAATCATAAAGATATATAAAATTATCATATATGATATTATATTATGTATTATTACATATTAACATATTATTTACTAACATTAATATATTATTGTTATATAATATTTACCTTGTTAACCAATAATAAATGAGGATATATTGAATTTGTTCATGGTCATTACACATTTTCAGATGATAATACTTTTTCAGCTTCAGTCATAGGATGGCATCTATTCATTGGGTGTTTGTATATGACTGTCTCTTTGTGTGACTTTTTCATTCAAATCAATTGACTTTGATTGCTTTAATTTATTCAAAAATAAATGCATAAAAAATAAATAAATGAATAAATGTGAATCCTGATTCAGCATTAACCACCTTATTCAGGAAGGTGAACATATTCTACAATTGACATAGGAAGAGAACACATAATCTCCTATAGCAGGCAAGCAGCTAGTGAGTTATGACACCAATATTATATATCATAGATATGAATATACATCTATTAAAAATAATATAGATATGATATAACATATTATATGATGTACAATATATAATGTAATATATAACATAATATAATATATTAACAAAATACAATAGAATACAAATATAATATTTATATTTAATATCTTAATATAATATATTTATATAATATAATATATATAATATAAATATGTAATATAATGCAATATGACGTATATGATACACTATATAATAAAATATACTAATATAATGTTAATCTATATCTTAATTAATACAATATATTATATTAACAGTTATATTAGATAATATAATATATGTAATATACTGTAATGTATTATATGTTTTGCATTATATATTTTATATATATTTAAATTCATATAAATATTTTATATATAATAACACACACACATATATATTCCTCCAAGTACCTCCTCCAGATAAGTCCATATTTTATCCAACATCATGTATGTTTATGTCACACATGTTGTTCAATGCCTGCAGCTCAAGACTGAGCATGCCAGGCCACATGGTTCCACATGAGGTTTATTCAGGAGATAGGGCAAAGATGACATTGAAGAGAGGGGGGAGACAGAGAGGTTAGTTGGGTCTGCCTATTTATATAAAATAAACTATATACATTAAATACACTGTATACATTAAATATGCCACATACATTAAATACGAAATCTATATTAAATGAATGGTGTACATTAAATACACTGTATATGTTAAATATACTGTACACAATAAATAAACTGTAGGCTTTAAATATACTGTATATGTTAACTATGCTATATACATTAAGTACACTCTATACATTAAATATGCTGTATCCGTTAAATACATGATATACATTAAATACAATTTATACATTAAATACACCATGTACACTAAAAACACTGTGTACATTAAATATACTGGATACATTAAACATGCTCTATACATTAAATATACACTATATATTAACTATACCATATAAATTAAATATACCAGGGAAGAAAAGGAGACAGCATGCAGGGAGAGAGAAAGTCTGACACGAAACAGTTGCTGTGTTGTTTTCTTTGTTTTGGGGCTGGGCGGGTTAGCTCAGTTTAGCCTATGATTCATGTAGCTTTCCTCGGGAAAAGTCAGTGACAGGACATGGTGATTAGGAACAGCTGAGAAAATGTTTGCTCACTTAAAGTAATATATATAATATATAATATATAAATAACACTATTACGATAATATATATTCTGTATATTATAATATTATACCATTACTGTATTATATTAAAATATTTTGTACTATATTACATATATATTAAACAATTAAGTTATATATTTATAATATTTTATATCTATTTAATATACATTATACTATTTATATACACATCATAAATTATTATTACTGTTATTGTTAATATTATTATGCTTTTCTATATGTACACACCACATGCTGGTCCTTGTCATGTCCTCTATAGTTCACATGAGCACAGAAAGCCCTATGACGAGTAGCCTTTGTAGCCTGTGGCTGAGCAGGCTGCAGCAGAAGAACTTTATCTACCATGTGAGCACACAGTATGTTAGCTGTAGTATGACTGTGCAGCAACTGGTAGCTGGGGCTGTATTGTGCTTTAAGGCAAGCTGTTACTATACAATAACATATATATATGCATATAATACATATTATATTATATATGTATATATTATATCATATACTATATATGTCTTATATACTATATATAATATAGTATGTATTTTATAGTATATATTATTTATTACAAACATTTTTATATTATATATTGTATCATGTATATTATATATTACAAATATATGTTTATGTCACATCATAAATATTATATAATATATGTAATATTAAATATTATTTTGTATGCATACAGATGTATATATAATTAAAGTTTGTATATATGTATGACTATGTGTATGTTTATTACAAAAATTTTATATATGATATAATATATGCTTTTATAACATATTTTATATATGTTATGTGTAATATACGTATTGTGTACTATATATAAAATTATATTATATACCATGTATTATTTTATATCTGTATATATAAAATAAAACTTTGTTTATATATGTATGAGTGTATTTTTACTATACATATGTAATTAAACTTGAAATATAACATGTCTGCTTGTAATTACCATATACAAAACTCAGTAACTCTGAGTGTGATCTATATTTTAGAGGCACAAGCCGATGATTCAGACCATCCAATCTGTAGACCACATATATCAACCTATGCTGGCACTTGTGAGGACTATGTCTATATCACATCATCATGACATAGAACAATTCAAAATGTGTGTGAAGTTTCACTGCACATTTTAATGGCTGCAGAATTTTAACAACATATATATATGTATAATGAAGTATTATATATATACATATGAATATTTAATTTAATATTTAATATTTAATATTTAATTTGCCTCCAAGTAATAATTAAATATATTTTATATATTTGTATATCAATATACATATATTTTATTACATATATCTTATATATTTATGTACAATGTATATTAACATATTATATTATATAACATATCTTATATGTGCATATATCATATGCATTACATATTATATATCAATATAATATATAAAAATACTATATATATTATATTTTATATATTATTAAATATATTATATTATATATTGTATATTTAATATACATACATCATATTTTTTCAAACATCTTTATATTTTTAAAGAAAAATTTCCATGTCAATATTCAATTTTACTAGAAATTTTTATAGAAATATTTTTAATGTTTAATGTATTTTTTCTTCATTTGAACACATTTTAATCAATAATCTTTTTAATAATGTTTTACATTTTCAAAGATTTTTCTGTATTTATCTTAATTTTATTACTAATTTTTCAACAATGTTTACAATTTTATCAAATAGTTTTTCCATGTAAATATACAATTACTTCTGAAATTTAAATAATCTTCAGTTTTCAAATTAATTTTTCTCTGTATATCTTATATTTTTAGAGATTTTTTCTCAGTTTCAATATTTTCATACTTTTTCTATATCTGTGTTCGTTTTACCAAAATTATTTAACAAATGTTTTATTTTTTTTCAAAAAAATTTTTTTATATTCATTTTAGCATTTATCACTAATTTTTAGAACATGGTATTCAATTTCATCAAACTATTTTCCAAGAAAATTATGAATTTCTATTGAAATTTTAATAAAGTATTTTCAATATTTTATTACTTTTTCATGTCTATCTTGAATTTTTGTTAGGGATTTTTCTATAAAATATTTCAGCATTTTCATAACTTTTTGAATATTTGTCTTTATTTTAACCATAATTAAATAAATATTAATATAAATGTAAATGTAAATATGAATTTTAATATAAAATAAAGATTGATATAAATATAAATAATTATGTATGTGTACTTACCTAAAAATAAAATTATTCAAAGATGATAATTCTTTATGTAGTCTAGGGCAGAGATTCATGCCCAGCTGTCATAGGCTGTGGCCTCTGTAAGGAAGCTGACACCCAGGTATTTCACACCAGTTACTTTAATCAAATGTCATACTAAGTTAATTATTATTATTTTATTATAATTATCACCAATCTATTATCATTCATAATATTTTATTACTATTATATTAATAATATTATAATATTATGTTTGTTATTATGATTATATTAATCTTCTTCTTCTTATTATTATTATTACTATTTGCAGTCTCTAATTATTGTCACAAACACAGCCAGGTAGCCAGCTCTAGTAATTTTACTTTATTCAAACATCATACAAAGTTAACTGCTTTTACTTTTATTATTTTATTGTTGTTATATTAATAATTTTAATATTATTATTTTTATTATTATTTTATATTATTACTATTTTTATTATTTCTTTATTACTTTAGTGTCAATATTAATTTTTATATCATTTTATTATCTTATTAATATTATTTTAAACAATATTAGGTGGAATGGTCCCCAGATAGCCCGTCCTTCAGTTTCTGTCCTACACTTTGTTTCCATATTTGCTTACTTGAGTATTTTATTACTCCTTCTAAGTAGGACTGAGGAATCCACACTTGGTCTTTCTCCTTTATATACTTCGTGTGGTCTGTGTGTTGAGTCTTGGCTATTCCAAGTTTTGGGGCTAACATCTACTTATCAATGAGTAAATACCATGTGTGTCCTTTTGTGATTGGGTTAACTCACTCAGGATGATAATTTCTAGTTACATCCATTTACCTAAGAATTTCTCAAATTCATTATTTTTAATTGCTGAGTAATAATCCATTGTGTAAACTACAACATTTTTTGTATCCATTATTCTGTTGAAGGACATCTGGGTTCTTTCCAGCTTCTGGCTATTATAAATAAGGTTGCTATGAACATAGTGGAGCATATGTCCTTGTTGTATGTTGGATCATCTTCTGGGTATATGCCCAGGAGTGGTTATAGCTGGATCCTCAGGTAATAGTATGTCCAATTTTCTGAGAAACCACTAGACTGATGTCCAGAGTGGTTGTACCAGCTTGCAATCAAACCAACAATGGAGGAGTGCTCCTCTTTCTCCACATCCTCGCCAGCATTTACTATCACCTGAGGTTTTGATCTTAGCCATTCTGACTGGTGTGAGGTTGTATCTCAGGGTTGTTTTGATTTGCATTTCCCTAATGACTAAGGATGTTGTGCATTTCTTAAGGTGCTTATCAGCCAATTGAGTTTTCTGAGTTGAGAATTCTTTGTTTATCTCTGTACCCCATTCTTTAATAGACTTATTTGGTTGTCTGGAGCCTAATTTCTTGAGTTCTTTGTATATATTGGATATTAGCCTTCTATCAGACATAGGATTGTTAAAGATCTTTTCCCAATCTGTTGGTTGCCATTTTGTATTATTGATATGTCCTTTGCCTTACAGAAGCTTTGCAATTTTATGAGGTCTCATTAGTCAATTCTTTATCTTAGAGCATAAGCCACTGGTGTTCTGTTCAGAAACTTTTCCCCTGTGCCTAGGTATTCAAGGGTCTTCCCCACCTTCTCTTCTATTAGTTTCAGTGTATCTGGTTTTATGTGAAGGTCCTTTTTCCACTTGGACTTGAGCTTTGTACAAGGAGATAAGAATGAATTGACTTGCATCCTTCTGCATGCTGACCTCCAGTTGAAACAGCACCATTTGCTGAAAATGCTGTCCTTTTTCCATTGGGTGGTTTTAGGTACTTTGTCAAAGATCAAGTGATCATAGGTGTGTGGGTTAATTTTTGGATCTTCAATTCTATTCCATTGATCTTCCTGCCTGTCTCTGTACCAATACCATGTAGTTTTTTGGTTTTTTATCACTATTGCTCTTTAGTACAGATTGAGGTCAGGGACAGAGATTCCCCCAGATCTTCTTTTATTGTTCAGAATAGTTCTTGCTATCCTGTTTTTTGTTGTTGTTGTTGTTATTCCAAATGAATTTGCAAATTGCTCTTTCTATCTCTGTGAATGATTTGGAATTTTGATGGTGATTGCATTGAATCTGTAGACTGCTTTTGGCAAGATGGCCATTTTTACTAAATTAATCCTGACAATTCAGGAGCCTGGGAGATCTTTCTGAGATCTTGTTCTATTTCTTTCTTCAGAGACTTGAAGTTCTTGTCATACAGATCTTTTACTTTCTTGGTTATATTGACTCCAAGTTATTTTATATTATTTGTGACTATTGTGAAGGGTATCATTTCCCTAATTTCTTTCTCAGCCTGTTTATCTTTTGTATAGAGAGGAAGGCTACTGATTTGTTTTAGTTGGTTCTATATGCAGCTACTTTGCTGAAGTTGTTTATCAGGTTTAGGAGTTCTCTGGTGGAAGTTTTAGGGTCACTTAAGTATACTATCATATCATCTGCAAACAGTGAAATATTGACTTCTTACTTTCCTATTTGTATCCCTTTGACTTCCTTTTGTTGTCTAATCACTCTAGCTAGGACTTCCAGTACTATATTGAGTAGGTAGGGTGAGAGTGGGCAGCCTTGTCTAGTCCCTGATCTTAGTGGGATTGCTTCAATTTTCTCTCCATTTAGTTTGATGTTGGCTACTGGCTTGCTGTATATTGCTTTTACTTTCTTTAGGTATGGGGCTTGAATTACTGATCTTTCCAAGACTTTTAATATGAAGGGATGATGAATTTTGTCAAATGCTTTTCTCAGATGATCATGTTGTCTTTTTCTTTGAGTTTATTTATGTAGTGGATTACATTAATGGATTTCTGAACATTGAACCATCCCAGCATTTCTGGGATAAAGCCTATTTGATCATGATGGATGATTGTTTTGATGTGTTTTTGGATTCGGTTTGCAAGAATTTTATTGACTATTTTTGCATCAATATTCATGAGAGATTGGTCTGTAGTTCTCTTTGTTAGGTCTTTTTGAGGTTTAGGTATGAGCATAATTGTAGCTTCATAGAACGAATTGGATAGTGTTCCTTCTTTTTCTATTTTGTGGAATAGTTTGAAGAGAATGGGTATTACATCTTCCTGGAAGGTCTGATAGAATTCTGCACTAAAACCATCTGGTCCCAGACTTATTTTGTGGGGGAGACTTTTAATGACTGCTTCTATTTCCTTAGGGGTTATGGGACTGTTTAGATGGTTTATCTGCTTTTGGTTTAATTTTGATACTTGGTATCTGTCTAGAAAATTGTCCATTTCATTCAGATTTTCCAATTTTGTTGAGTATAGACCTTTGTAGTAGGATCTGACAATTTTTTTAATGTCCTCAGTTTCTGTTGTTATGTCTCCCTTTTTAGTTCTGATTTTATTAATTTGAGTACTGTCTCTGTGCCCTTTGGTTAGTCTGGCTAAGGGTTTATCTATCTTGTTGATTTTCTCAAAGAACCAGCTCCTAGTTTTGTTGATATAGTTCTTTCTGTTTCTACTTGGTTGATTTCAGTCCTGAGTTTGATCATTTCCTGCCATCTACTCCTCTTGGGTATATTAGCTTTTTTTGTTTTAATGCTTTCAGGTGTGTTGTCAAGTTGTTAGTGTATGCTTTTCCCAGGCTCTTTTGTAGGCACTTAGAGCTATGAGTTTTTTTCTTAGTACTGCTTTTATGGAGTCCCACAAATTTTGATATGATGTGTCCTCATTTTCATTAAATTCTAAAGTCTTTAATTTCTTTATTTTTTTCCTTGACCAAGTCATCATTGAGTAGAGCATTGTTCAGTTTCCATGTGTATGTGGGCTTTCTATTGTTTTTGTCATTATTAAAGACCAGCCTTAATCTATGGTGGTCTGATAGTGTACAAGAAATTATTTTAATCTTTTTTATCTGTTGAGGGCTTTTTGTGACCAACTATATGGTCTATTTTGGAGAAGGTACCACAAGGTGCAAAGAAAACGGTATTTTCTTTTGTTTTAGAATGAAATATTCTGTAGATATCAGTTAAGTTCAATTGGTCCATAACTTCTGTTAGTTTCATTGTGTCGCAGTTTAGTTGTGCTTTCACGATCTGTCCATTGCTGAGAGTGGGGTGTTGAAATTTCTCACTATTATTGTGTGAAGTACAATGTATGCTTTATGCTTTAGTAAATTTTTTTATGTATGTGGGTGTCCTTGTATTTGCGGCATAAATGTTCAGAATTGAGAGTTCATCTTGGTACATTTTTTCCTAGATCAATATGAAGTGTCCTTTCTAATCTTTTTTGATTACTTTTGGTTGAAAATCGATTTTATTTGATATTAGAATTGCTACTCCAGCTTGTTTCTTGGGACCATTTGCTTGGAACATTGTTTTCCATCCTTTTATTCTTTGTTAGTGTCTGTCTTTGTCACAGAGGTGTATTTCCTGTATTCAGCAAAATTCTGGGTCCTGTGTATGCATTCCCTCTGATAGTCTATGCCTTTTTTTTTGTAGAATTTAGTCCATTGATATTAAGGAAAAATGATTGTTGCTTCCTGTTATTTTTGTTATTAAAGGTGGAATTATGTTTGTGTAAATATCTTCTTTTGGAGTTGTTGAGAGACTAATTTCTTGCATTTTCTAGGTTGTAGTTTCCCTCCTTGTGTTGGAGTTTTCCATCCAATATCCTTTGAATTGCTGAATTTGTGGGAAGATATTGTGTAAATTTGATTTTGTCATGGAATATCCTGGTTTCTCCATCAATAGTGATTGAGAGTTTTGCTGGGTGTAGTAGTCTGGGCTGGCATTTGTGCTCTCTTAGGGTCTGTATAATATCAGTTCAGGATCTTCTGGCTTTTATAGTCTCTAGTGAGAAATCTGGTGTAATTCTTACAGGTCTGCCTTTATATGTTACTTTGTCCTTTTCCCTTACTGCTTTTAGTATCTTTACTTTGTTTTGTATATTTGATGTTTTGATTATTATTTTGGGTGGGGGGTTTCGAGACAGGGTTTCTCTGTGGAGCCCTGGCTGTCCTGGAACTCACTTGGTAGACCAGATTGGCCTCGACTCAGAAATCCACCTGCCTCTGCCTCCCAATTTCTGGGATTAAAGGCATGAGCCACCACCACCCGGCCTGATGTTTTGATTACTATGTGACAGGAGGTATTTCTTTTTTGGTCTAGTCTATTTGGGGTTCTGTAGTCTCCCTTTATATTTAAAGGCATCTTTTTCTTTAGGTTAAGGAAGTTTTCTTCTACAATTTTGTTGAAGATATTTACTGGCCCTTTAAGTTGGGAGTCTTCACCCTCATCTATATTCATTATCCTTAGGTTTGGTCTTCTCATAGTGTCCTGGAATTCCTGGATGTTCTGGGTTAGGAGCTTTTTGCATTTTACATTTTCTTTGACCGTTGTGTCAATGTTTTCCATGGTATCTTCTGTTCATAAGATTCACTCTTCTATCTCTTGTATTCTGTTGGTGATGCTTGCGTCTATAATTCTTGATCTTTTTTCTAGGTTTTCTATTTCCAGGGTAATCTCCCTTTGAGATTTCTTTATTGTTTCTACTTCCATTTTTAGATCCTGGACAGTTTTTTTTTAGTTTCTTCACCTCTTTGGTTGTGTTTTGGTTTTTGTTTTGTTTTGTTTTTGTTTTATTTGTTTTTTTTTTGTTTTTGTTTTTGTTTTTGTTTTTTTTGCAATTCTTTAAGGGCTTCTACCTGTTTACCTGTGTGCTCCTCAAATTCTTTGAGAGTGTTTTATAGGTCCATTTTAAGGTCCATTATCATCATCATGAGAAGTGATTTTAATTTTGAATCCTGCTTTTCTGATGTGATGTGATGTTCAGATCTTGCTATGGTGGGAGAACTGGGTTCTGGTAATGCCAAGTAACTTTAGTCTCTGTTGTTTATGTTCTTGTGCATTTTTTCAACATTTAGTTAGCTGTAGTGCTACCTGCATTCACTGGTTCTGATTGTAGCCTGCGTTTCCAGTTATCTTGATTGTGTCAGAACTCTGCGTTTGGATGTCTCTGTGATCCTGTGATCCTGAGCTCCAGCTGTCCTGGCTACAGTGGCCTCTCTAGGATGTCTCAGGATATGATGTCTCCACAGTAGCAGACCAGCTAGGTGTTTACTGCTCTGAGTGTAGTCGCTCCACTAGGATGTCTCAGGATATGTTGTCTGCTCGAGTTCAGTGGCTCCTCTAAAATGCCTTGGGATATGGTGTCCCCTGCTCTGATGTCATTTACTTCTCTAGGATGTCTCTGGATGCAGTTGGGAGTAGACCAGCTTGGTTTCTGCTCCAGCCACAGGGATCTGGGTGAGGGTCTTTACCTTAATTTTTATTACAACTTTTTTCAACAAAGTCTTCAATTTTATCAAAAATAATTTTCATGCAAATATTCATTTTTATCAGAAATTTTAAAATCACATTCCATTTTGTATCCAATTTTTGACTTGTCAGTCTTCAATTTTTGTAAAACATTTATACTTTTTTATATTTTTTTGCATTTGTTATAATTTTAATCAAACTTTTTACGTGTGTTTCATTTTTTTTTCATTAAATTTTCACCATTTAACATTTTTACCAGTGGTTTTTTTAAACATTCTTCAATGTCATCAAACACATTTTCGATGCAAATATTCAATATCAGGAGTTTTTCTTAAATCACATTCAATTTTATAAGAAATTTTTTGAGTGCAAATTTTCAATTTTTCTTAAAAAGACTCAACTTTTTCATACCTTTTTGTGTCATTAGTTTCTTCAAACTTTTTCTATGTGTTTCATGTTTTTTTTCATCAAATTTTTACGATTTGTCTTAATTTTCATCACTATTTTTTTAACAATGTTTTCATGGGTGTGACATCATGGGTTTGACCTCACAGGTGTGACATCATGAGTATGACATCACGGGTGTGACATCATGTGTGTGACATCAATTATATGACATCATGGGTATGAGATCCTGGATATGACATGGTTAAGAATCATGGGTATTACAGTACAGGTTTGACATTATGAGTGTGGCATCAATTTATGACATCACAGGTGTGACATCATCAGTTTGATAGCGAGTGTGACATGGTTAAGAATCATCCATATGACATCACCAGTACGATATCACAGCTATGACACCATGGCTGTGACATCAAGTGTATGACATCATTGCTGTGACATCATGTGTATGAAATGGGAATGACATGGGTATGAATCATGGGTATGACATCATGGGTATAACATCAGTTTCAGTATTTTCATACTTTTTTCTATATTTGTCTTCATTTTAATAAAAAATTTTCAAGAAATATTTTAAATTTTTTCATCAAATATTTCTATATTTATCTTAATATAATATAATAAATATAATATATATAATTAATATTTAAGCCCTCTCCATAAGACAGACATCATACACAACACTGCTAAAGAGCCAGGAAACTAAGATGTTCAGGTCATGGGCCTAGGGTAAAGTCATTATTCTGTTAAAGGAGCACAACTATGAAATAATTTCTAATGAAATATTGGTGTAACCATAGATTCGAGCATTGCTCAACTAACATCAGAGAGTGAAATCAAGTGTATGACATTATGGGTATACATTTTTAAGAATCATGGGTATGACACCATGGATATAAAATCATGGGTGTGACATCATGGGTGTGTCATCATGTGTATGACATCATGGATATGACAGCATGAATGTGACATCAAGTGTATGTCATCATGGTTATGATATGGGTATTATGCTTATGAACATGAGTATGACATCATGGGTTTGACATCCTGGTTGAGACATCACAGTTTTGACATTGTGGGTGTGAAATGATTGTGACATCAAGTGTACGATATCATGGTTATGACGTGACTAGTGTGACATTAGGGGTGTGACATTATGTGTGTGACCCAATGGGTGTTATACCATGATTATCACATCATGAGTGTGACATCAAGTATACAACATCATAGGTATGACATGGTATGAATCACACATATGATATCAGAATGAAACATGGATATGGCATCAAGGTATGACAGCACTATTGTGTTATAATGGGGATGACATTACAGTTCTGATAGACTAGGGGGTGACGTCACAGGAGTGAAATTACAGGTGTGATATCAAGTATGCAACATTATGGGTGTGACATCACAGGTATGACATCAAGGGTATGACATCATGAGTATGACATCATGGGTATGATGTGGGTATGAATCATGGGTGTACATCATGCATGTGACATCATGTTATAACATCATGGGTATGACATCACAAGAGTAAAATCATGGGTGTGCTGCTATTACATCACAGGTCTGACATCATGATTCTGACATCAGGTGTATGACATCATGAGTATGATATGGGTGTGACATCACAAGAGTGAAATCACAGGTGTAACATGTGTATTACATCATGGTTATGATATCACAGGTATGACATCATGGGTGTGACAACATGGGTGTGAAATAACAGTAGTAAAATCATGGGTTGAAGATGGTGTGACATAATTGTTATGGCATGGATGTGCCATCATGGATACGACATCACAGGTGTGTAATCATAGGTCTGACATCACTAGTGTGATATCACAGGAGTAATATCATGGGTATATGACATCATGATTGTGACATAATGGGTGTGATACCCTGTATGTGACATCATGTGTATGTCATAATGGGTATGACATGAGTATGATATGAGTATGAATCATTGGTATGAGAACATACATGTGATATCATGGGTGCGATATCATGTTTATGACATCATGTGAATAACCTCAGAAGTGTAACATTACATGTGTGATATCACGGGTATGACATCACAGGTGTGAAATCATTGGTATAAAATCATGGGTATGTCATCTCATGTGTGACATCTTGAGTGTGACATCAAGTGTATGACATCATGTGTATGGCATGGTTATGAATCAATAGTATGACATAATGGGTATGATATGGGTATGACATCATGGGTGTCACATCATGATTGTGACATTAAGTCCATGACATCATGGGTATGACATCTGTATGACATGGCTATGACATGTGTATGACTCATGGGTATGAATTATTGGTATGACAGGGGTGTGACATCGCAGGTATGATACCATGGGTGTGACATCATGTGTGAAATATCAGGGTTGTGACGTTATGGTTCAGACCTAACAAGTGTGACAACACAGGTGTGACATCATGGGTATGACATCATGGGTATGACATCACAGGTGTGAATTAGTTATGAATCATGAATATGACATCATAGTTGTGATATCATTTCCTCCAACCAGCCCCACCATATCATGCCATATTTTTTCCGACATCGTGTGTGTTTGTGGCTTCCATGCGACTCACGACCCAGAAAGCCAGGCCACAGGGTTCCACATGAGGTTTACTCAGGTGATACGGCAAAGGTGATGGTGAGGAGAGAGGGGAGACAGAGAGGTCAGGGGGATCTGCCTATTTGTAGGGAATATACTACATACATTAAATATACTGTGTACGTTAAATATGCCATGTACATTAAGTACACAACATAGATTAAATGCACCATATACATTAAATACACCACATACATTTGATATACTGTATTCATTAAATGTGCTGTATACATTAAATACACTGTATATAATAAATATAGCATATACATTAAACATAACATAAACATTAAATATACTGTGAAAATTAAAGATTTTGTATACATTAAATATACCAGGAATCCACAATGTGAGAGCATGTGAGGAGAAAGAAAGTTGACCCTGTGGAGGTGCTGGTTTGTTTTTCTTTGTTTTGGGGATGAGCGAGTTACCTCAGGTTAGCCTACAACTTAGGGAAGTTTTCTGGGGTAAAGCCAGTTACAGGACACAGTGATCAGGAAAAGGTGAAAAAAATGGTAACTTAGAATAGTGTCTATAATATAAAATATATGATATATAATATACGATACACAGTATATGGCATACGGTATAAGATATATATAATACATACAACATGTAACATTTAACATGTAACATAACATTTAATATATTGTATAATGTAAATAATGGATAATGTGTATAATGTATAATATATAACATGTAATAAAAACTATAATGTATAATATATAGATATTATTAACCTAATATATGTTATACATAGTATATATTATATTAAGCAATTCTTACCTACTATTAATATACTTTTCAAATAATATATATTTACTATATACTTTACTATTATATTTATTTAATATATATTACAGTATTTTGTTATATATTTTATGTATATACTATACATTATTAATATATAGTATACTATAATGTTATGTATATATAATACATTTTATATATATGTATTAATATATATTGTAGTGTTATAGCATATATGTATTTAATATATATTATACTATTATATTTTATATCATATATTTACAATAGACTATCAATATATTATATACTTATATATATATAATAAATTTAATATACATGAATTTATATATTGTACTATCATATAATATATATTTAATATATGTGTTGACATTATGTATATATTTAACATATATTATATTATGCTACAAATACAAAATAAATTTAGCATTTATATATTAAAAATGAATTAATATATGTAAATATATAAGAATAAATTACTATTCTCAGTATTATTACTGTTATTGTTACTATTATTATGTTTTTTTAAATGTACACACCACATGCTGGTCCTTGCCATGTCCACCTATACCTCACACGAGCACAGAAATCCCTGTGACAGGTAGCCTATGGCTGAACAGGCTGCAGCAGAAGAACAGTATCTACCTTGTGATATCTACCCTGTGATATCTACGCTGTTTGTTATCTGTAGTCTGCCTGTCAAGAAGCTGGTAGCCAGGGTTGTATTTTGCTCTCGACAAGCAGTTACCATGCAATTATACATATATATGACATATATTAATATATAACATATGTGTTATGTATTACATATAATGTTATATATTTCTTATATATGTATTATTCATTACATAAATTTTTATATTAAATATTCAATTACATATAATGCATATTAAAAATATAATATGTGTACATAGAATCATATTTGTTGTATATTATACATGTTACATATATTGCATTTATTAATATATTATAGATTACATATTATTTTATAGGCATACATATATATAAAATCAAAGTTTGTATATATGTACATATATATGTATACTACATAGATTATTATATGTATTGATTTAATAATATATGTTTCTATTACATATATTATTACATGAATATATGATACATGTATTATATATCAAACAGTATTATATATTATATATTTACATATGTATAAAATGAAAATTTGGTAGATAAATTATATGAATTACATATAATTATACAAATTATTTTAAATATTGTAAATTATTAAATTATATAATATATAAATTATATGAAATTAAATAAATTATATAAAACATAAATTATATAAATTATATAAATTATATACTTATATAACATATAATGTAGCTAAATTATATTACTTACATATAAAAATTATATAAATTACATATATTATATAAATTATATGAAATATTTAAATTATGTAAAATTATATTAATTATGTATTACATAAAATCATATAAATTATATAAATGTGTGTCTTATGGAATTTAAATTGTGCCTTGAGGTACACAAACAATCATTTACACTTTTTTTCAGTGAAATTTTAATAATTTGTTATTGTATATTTTATTTATGTACATTTATTTACATTCTACTTGTGTAGGAGAGTCTTTCATATTATTTCCCATTTTTATTAATTTTTTATTGTTTTTGTTTTATTTTTATTATTGGATTTTTTATTGGATATTTTAATCAGATATTTTTAATTAGATATTTTAGATATATTTTTATTTTATATTTACTTATTTACATTTCAGACATTATCCCCTCTCCCATTTCTTCTCCACCATTTTTTGTTTATATCATTCTTAGGCAAATTTTTTTTTCGACATTGAGCCAGATGTTCATGTTCAATAATGTGGCAGATGGTTTATGTTAAATACTGAGAACAATGAATAATATAAAAATAAATATGATTATAGATGTAGATGTAATATAAGTGTACAAATTCAATAAATACTTGTAAATATAAATAATATAAATATGATTATAAATGTAAATGTAAATAGTAATAACATAAATATGAATGCAGATGTGAATATGAATATGTACATGAAATTCAGTA
The DNA here is from genome assembly GCA_019844195.1 of Rhabdomys dilectus. Taxonomy (NCBI): domain Eukaryota; kingdom Metazoa; phylum Chordata; class Mammalia; order Rodentia; family Muridae; genus Rhabdomys; species Rhabdomys dilectus. Next base: position 106,632 of record JADRCG010008340.1, read on the forward strand.
TCAATATAAATATAACTGTAAATATAAATATGAAAATAAACATAAAAATATAAATGTAAATATAAATGTAAATATGAACATTAATATATATAAACAGATAAATTAATATAAATATAATGAAATATGTAATTTTTATGTAAAAATATGTAAAAATGTAAAATAATTCCCAGTTGAAAATTTTTTAGGAAGTTTAAGGCAGAGATTGATGCTCAGCTCTCAAAGGCTGCAGCCTCTGTAGGGAGGTTGACACCCTGGTAGTTCAAGCCAGTTATTTTAATCAAAAGTCATAAAATGTTAATTATTAGTATTTTATCTTATTATCATTATTATTATTATATTAATGTTATGTTTTTATTATGTCATTACTATTATATTAATAATATTATTAATATATATTTGGTATCATGTTTATATTATTATTATATTAATCTTGTTATTATTTATATTATTATTATTATTATTATTATTATTATTATTTTGCAGCCTCTAATTATTGATGCAAAAACAGTCAGGTCACCCACTCTAGCTATTTTATTTTATTCACATCCCAGAAAGTTAATTATTATTTTATTATTATCATAAGTATTATATTAATATTATTATTTATATTTTAATTTCACCATCATTATATTATTTACATTTATATTATTATTATTTTATAACTGTATTTTATTATTATTATTACTTTGAACCTATAACTATTTATGAAAATACATACAGTTAGACCATGATAGATATTTTATTTTATTGTAACATCATACATATTCAATAATATTAGTATTTATTATTATTATATATATAAATATAAGTATAAATATAAGTACAAATATTAATATTATTATAAATTTAAATTTAGGTATATGAGTGTGAATATAAATATGTAAATTAAATGTAAATGTCATAATGAATATAAATATAAATTATATAAATATAAAAATATACAATATGAACACATAATTATCTAGCAATTAAATAATTCACAGGTGAAAATTTCTTAAGTAATTTTAGGCAGAGATTGATGCTCAGGCATCATTGGGTGTGGCATCTGTCAGGTGGATGACACCAAGGAAGCCTGCCCCAGTTATTTAATTGAAATTGTAATTATATTGTTGGTATTTTAACATCATTATTAATATTACTTTATTTTGATAAGTATTACTTCATTATTATTATATTACTATTGTTACTAATATTATTTTACTTTTATTATTATTTTATCAATATTATATTATTTTCATTAATATTATAACTTTATCTCAACATTATTATTTACATTATTTTGTTATTATTATAGATACTACTACATTTTAAGTGCTCATGTGTCACTGATTGATGACCTTACAGAGATGCAACATTACCTCAAGGTACAAACAGTCTAAATGTAATCATTATACTATTATTATTATTACTATTATTATATTAATTATTGATATTATTTTATTGACTATCATTATATTACAATATTTTATAAATATTATTTCATTATTTTATTATTAGGATATCAATAATAATATTTTACATTAATTATAATTATTTCATTATTTTATTTTTATTATTACTCTATATAAAATATCTCACTAGTAATATCTGAGTAATAGTAAAAACAAAATATAATAACATTTTTCCAGATTTTCTCCAGCTCTCTCTATCTTGACTTCACTTCCTGTCTCCCTCTCATTTGGAAATCAGTTTTCTCAGACACAATAATCTAATGGGATCAAGAACAATGTTGAAAGGTGAAGTAGAATTAATATAATCAAAAATCAATTTAATCAATAAAGTCAATATAATCAATATATCCATTATGATCAATAAACACGACAGACAGAGAAGACTTCCAATTGCAGGTAGCTCTGCTTCTCTTCCAATTGTAAAAATCTCCCAAATTTGTGTTTTAATTATTGTATAAGCATAATACATGAAATGTAAATAAAATATCCAATAATAAAAAAGATACATTGAATTTGTTCATTGTCATTATTTTTTACATGATATGGTACTGTACTATAAATAAAATATCCATTAATTAATAAATAAAAATATATTATATTTTTTATATAATATGATATTATATTCAATATTATATATATTGCTATATTCCATATGAATATAATAACAAATAATAAAAAATGATATATAAAATTTGTTTATGGCCAATATACATTTTCAGTTTGAAATTTTACCTTAATTATAAATGGAATGTGAATAAAATATGCAACTATAAATAAGGATATAGTAAATACATCATATCATAATATATCATGCATTATATGTTATATTAATAAATTATATACTAATATTAATATATCACTATAATATATATATTATTCAATTAAAATGATAAATGATATATTAAAGAGGTCCAATTGCAGGTAGCTCTGCTTCTCTTCCAACTGTGAAAATCTCCCAGCTTCAGGTTTTAATTATTGTATAAGCATAATGCATGAAATGTAAATAAAATATCCAATAATAAAATAGATACATTGAATTTGTTCATTGTTATCATTTTTTTACATGATATGGTACTGTAATATAAATGTAATGTAAATAATGTATCCAATAATTAATAAATAAAAATATATTATATTTTTCATATAATATATTATATTCAATATTATATATATATATGTATATATATATAAAATATTACATATGAATATAACAACAAATAATAAAAAGTGATATATAAAATTTGTTTATGGCCATTATACATTTTCAGGTTGAAAGTTTACCTAAACTGTAAATGGAATGTGAATAAAATGTGCAGCAATATATAAAGATATATTAAATACATAATATAATAACAGGCCATATATTATATAATATATTTACAAATTATACACTAATATTAATATATCACTATAATATATTATATCTTATATTATCCAGTTAAAAATGATATATTAAATTTTTTTATGACATTTATAGATTTTTGGGTGAAAATATTTATCACATACTATATTACAGTATATAACACATTATCATTATATTGCTGTATTATATACTAATATCAATATAGTATAATATATTATATTATCCAATAATAAAAAATATATTAAGTTTGTTCATAGAGATTGTACATATTCAGATTGTAAATGTTTCTGAAAAATGTAAATGAAATGTCAATTAAATATCGAATAATAAATTAGAATATATTACATTGATACTATTTTATTAGATCATATCAGAATATATATTATTACATACTAACATATATATAAATCCTAATATATTATTACAATATATTATTATGGAATATTCTCCAATATTAAAAAAGGATTTATTAAATTTGTTTATGGAAATTATCCATTTTCAGATTCTAATACTTTTCTGAAATATAAATTTAAATGTAATGTAAATATAATATCTAAGAATAAAAAGAATATATTAACTATATCCTAATATGTTATATCATACTATATTTTATATTATTAGTATACATTAATATATTATATATTACTAATAATATATTTTTATAATATATTGTATATATTGTATTACCCAATAATGAAAAGGAATATATTGAATTTCTTCATTGCTTTTATCCATTTTCAGATTCTAATTTTTTTCTGAAACACAAATGTAAATAAAAGTTAACAAAATAAACAAAATCAAATAAGGATTTTTTAAATTTATTCTATTCCATATTATTAGTGTATTATATATTATTATATATTAATGTATTATATACTAATATTAATATATTATTATAATATATTGTATATGTTATTTTATCCAATAAAAAGTATATATTGAATTTTTTATGTTCTAATTTATTTCTGAATGTTAATATAAATGTAATTTTAAAAAATTATTTAAAAATAAAAATGGATATATTAAATATAACCTATCATGTTATATTTTACATTATTGTATATTATTATACTATATTGTATATATTGTACTATCCAATAATAAAAAAGAATATATTGAATTTCTTCATTGCCATTATACATTTTCAGGTTGTAATTTTTTTCTGAAATGTAAATGAAATATCAATAAACATCCAATAATAAACAAGAATATATGAAATGTATCATATTATATCATATTATATATCATATATTAATATATGTATTTGTTTTTTTCGAGACAGGATTTCTCTGTGTAGCCTTGGCTGTCCTGGAACTCATTCTGTAGACCAGGTTGGCCTCGAACTCAGAAATCCACCTGACTCTGTCTCCCAAGTGCTAGGATTAAAGGAGTGCACCACCACCACCGCCCTGCTAAATATATTATTGTAATATATTATATATATTATATTATCCAAAAATGAATAACCATATAATGACTATCTTCATGGCAGTTACCCATTTTCAGATGATAATATTTATTCAGTTTCAGCCATAGGATAGAGTCTAAATGTTGAGTGTTCGTATATGACCATCTCCTCATGTGACTTTCATTCAAATCGATTGAATTTGAATGCTTTAATTCATTCAGAATATAAATGGATAAATAACAAATGAATAAATGAATAAATATGAATCCTAATGCAATTTCAAATTTCCTGACCTATTTTCTGCTTGTTATCACTTTAATAAAAGTTTTTTATATGGTTACTACTATTTCACTAATATTTTCTATATTTATCTTAATTTTCATCAAAAGGTTTTTCTACAATATCTTTAAATTTTCAAACTTTTTTCTCATTCATGTATCCAATTTTGTCAGAAATTTATTTAAATTACATTCAATTTCATAAGAAATATTTTCCATGTCAATTTTTAATTTTTCTAAGAATTTAAAAAGCAGTTTTAATATTTTTCTACATTTTTTCTTTTTCTCATTATTTTAATCATAATATGCATTATAGTTTTCATCACATTTTTCTATATTTATCTTAATTTTTTTCACTATTACAACAATATCTTCAAAACTATCAGTTTTTTACAAATTAATATAATTTGTAAATTTATATAATTATGTAAATTATATATTATTATGCAAATCATAAAATTACATAAAATTATTATATATTATTATATATTATATATGATAAATACACTAAATAAATATATATATACATAAAAATATTGTATATAATACATATATGATAAATATAATACATGTTACCAAATTCAAAATTTTACTTTACGGTAATCATGAGTTTGATGGAAAAATACAGATTCATTTACCAAATTATGAATATCTCATCAGTGGAGTTTATACGTATGTTCATTTAAAGAATATATAATTTATATTTATTCATATTTTTGAATTTATCATATATGTGTAATATATTTTTCTATGTATTATATTTTTATCCTATTCATTATAAATCTCATAAATAATATATTCATTTATATATATTGTATATATTTATTATATATTACAAATATATGTTAGGTTACATATTTATTTATTTTATTTATTATACATAATATATTTTAATATTATAATATTGATTACTTATACCCTATTTTGAATATATTTATTTTAACATAATATATATTAAATTTAATATATTCAACATAATTATTATATATATATCTATTTATTCAAGTACATTTATTCACTATATGTGATATATATAATATATTTACAGACATGTTTTTATTATGTTTATTACATTTAAGATATATATTTATTTTCATATATGCACTTATTCTTGATATTTATCATATGTAATATATTGTTTATATATTTTTTATTTATTCAGGATTCTTTTTATTTTATTTTATTATAATTTGTTATTGTAGTATTTCATCATAATTTTCATTATAATGATAAGGATAGTGTAAGTAGGATGATAATGTTAACATTTAATATAAATATAATGTAAGTATATAATATAAATATAATGTAAATATGATAATATAATTATAATATATAAATATAAATATGAATATAAAATGTAAGTATAAGGAAATGTAAATGTATAACATAAATATATAATGTAATTATATAATATAAATACAATGTGAAAATGATTTTAAACAATATATCATTATCATTAGGTGTTGATGATGGCCTTGAATATATTTACATTTTTATGTATCTGAATATTGTATAATGTATACAAGTTATATAAAATTGTATACATTATATAAGTTATATAAATTATATATATTATAAAAATTATACATACATACATTATATGAAATCATGTAAATTATATAAAAATATATACAAATTATATAAATTATTTGAAATTCTATATATGTTATAAATTATATAAAACATATAAGTTATATAAATTCTATGAATTAGATAAATTAAATAACTTATATAAAATATATAAATTATATCACATAAATGAATTATATATTATATAAATTGTATCATATATATATTTTATAAACAATTATATAAAGTATATAAATATTTTTGTTCTATGTAATTTGAAGTATGCCTTTTGGAGAACAATCATTTGATCTTTTTTTTTCAGCTAATTTTTTATTCAATTTTATCAATATCTTTTCTAAGAAAATATTCAGTGTTATCTGAAATTTATCTTTAAAAACATTCAATTACATAAGAATTTTTTTCTCTGCTAAACTACAATTTATTTTAGGAATTTTTAAAAATAAGATTAAACTTTTTCATACTTTTTATGAATTTATCATTATTTTGATCAATCTTTTTCAATATATGTTTTGTAGATTTTCATCTTATTTTTACTATTTATCTTAATTTTTATCTCTCATTTTTTCAACAATATCTTTAATTTTATCAAACTTTTTTCCATTCATATATTCAACTTTATTAAAAATTTTTTAAGTCACATTCAATTTCTTAAGAAAAATTTCATTAGCCACGCAGTGGTAGTGCAAGAATTTAATTCCAGCACTTGGGAAACATAGGCAGGCGGATTTCTGAGTTCCAGGCCAATCTGGTTTACAGAGTGAGTTCTAGGACAGCTAGGACTACACAGAGAAACCCTGTCTCAAAAAAAAAACACAAAAAAAAAATGAAAAAGAAGAAAAAGAACACTTTCCTTGTTCAACTTCAATGTTTATTAGAATTTTTAAAGAAATTTTTATTGTTTTCCTACTTATTTGTATTATTCATCACTTTAATCAATTTTTTTCTTATACAAAATGTAGTTTTTCATAAAATTTTCATTCTTATTTTAATTTTTATCACTCATTTTTCAACAGTTTCCTAATTTTCTCATTTTTTCATCGAAATATTCAATTTTATCAGAAATATTTAAGTCACATATTAATTTTTTTCATGTCATTCTTGAATTTTTTACAAAATTTTTAAAAAAATTCTGCTATTTTAAACATTTTTGTATTTGTCCTGATTTTAAATAATATTTTCAGTATATTTATTTGTTTCTTCATTAAATTTTTCTATATTTAAGTTGATTTTTATCACTAGTTTTTTAAACAATGTCTTCAATTTTATCAAACATTTTTCCACACAAAATATACAATTTTATCAGAAATTTTTTTAAAATAACATTCAAGTTCATAAAAAATATATTCCTCATCAATATTCAATTTTTTAATAATTTTTTTTAAAGTTTTAATTTTTTCATACATTTTTTTTTTATTTGTCATCATTTCAACAGTATAGTATATCTGTCAGGTAACATAACACTTTCCCATATACAGCAGTATAGTGTATCTGTCATGTAATATAACATTATCCCATATATAGAAGGATTGTGTATCTGTCAGGAGATACAACATTACTTCATATGTAGCAGTATACTGTATCTGTCTGGTAATATAAAATTCTCCTCCATATAGTAGTACAGTATATTTGTCAGCTAATATAAATTAATAAAGTTCATGTTCAAAATGAGACCAATGGATTATATAATGCTGATAACAATAAAATATTTAAACATAAATATATAAGTATAAATATATAAATGTGAATGTGAATGTGATTGTGAATGTAAATACAAATGCAAATGTAAACAAAAATAATATATAAATATGAATGTAAATGTAAATATTAATATAAATGCAAATAAAAATGTAAATATAAATGTCAATAAAAGCACTATAAATATGAATATGAACATAATTATAAATGTGAATATCAGTATAAATGTAAATAGATATAATATGAATACTAATATGAATTTAAATGTGAATATAAATGTAAATGTTTATATAAATAAAATATAAATTTAAATGTAAATATGAACATTAATATTAATATAAATATAGATTAGCATAAATATAAATATATATTATGAATACGTGCCTACGTATAAATAAAGGAATTCTGAGATAAAATTTTTTTACCTAGTCTATACATGGGATTCCTAATCAAGATATAACTAATTAGGGTGCCAGAATAATAGTCAAGATTTTAGTGAATTATAATTTTTTTGGTGTAAACTTGTTAACAAATTATTGCAAGATATCTCTTTAAAATAGCTGATGCATCTTATCCCAAATAAGAACACCCTCAAGAAGCTGTACAGATAGCTAAACAGTTAAGAGTACTGGCTGCTCTTCACGATGAACTACGTTCAATTCACTGGACCCACACAGTGGTTTACAGCTCTTTGTGGCTGCAGTTGTACAGGAACTGGCACAGTCTGCTGATGAGTGCACATGAGTAGAGTAAATGACATGAACCACGCCAGTGATAGCAAGAAACAACAAATACAAGATATAGCAGGGCAGATATCTATGACTTAAAAACCTCTGAGTCAACAGAGTTAGATCTAGAGGCTCGACTGGTCCTTAGGCTGAGCACTGAAATCTCACCTGGCAGCAGGAGGCTCTTCAAGGTCAGGAGAAGCTCAGATTCTGCTGCCTGTTTGTGTGTCAGGCATCAGAGCCAGGCTGTTTCAAGGGACCTGGTCTGAATGGTTCCCTGGCAGCCTGGCCTGTTTTGGACAACGTTGGGTCTACAACATACTCTCTGTTTTTACTCACTTTGACCCCAAGCCAACACAATTACTAGGCTTCTCACCCCCCGGAACACACAGTGAGGTTTCTTGCATAGGATGCTCGGGGAGCCTCTCAGACCGCTGAAGGATTCTGGGTACTTAGGTGATTTTCTGACAGGCCTAGGACTCCTAACCCCACCTGAAGCACAATTCCAAGATAGAGTCTTTTTGTAAAACATAAAAAGTAGAAAGGAGAGCCAGAGATAACAACCTTAGACCTAGGACGGGTCCCAGGTGGGGCAGTGGTTTGCAGGGAGAACATTAACTGCTTAAAAAAATCTGTCCAGAAAAGCTGCTGAGCCCTGAGATGTTGAGACAGCTCAGAGAAGCAGAGTAGCCTGTCCCCACACCCTGACTCTCTGTGGGTTAGTAACAAGGGCTGGTGAGGGTAAAGAGGACGTCCTGTAAGGCAGCTGCTGGGCAGCCTCAAACAAAAGCAAAAGGGACCAGAATCACTCTGGTGAACAGGGATGGGCAGGAGAAGTCGCCCACAAGAACCCAGATGCAGCCTGGCTGCAGACGCCTGTGTAGAGAGGTCCTGTGACTCTGTAAAACCTAAGAGGTCCTCCTGAACTGTGCTCAGGACTTGGAAGGCTGTGCTTCCCGTGTCAACTAGACAAACCCCGTGTTGCAGGCCTTGTTCCCTGGTCAGCTGAATCCTACTCGCTCTTAAACCTCTCCTGGGCCAAGACGTCCTCAGGAGCCTCTAGTCTCTCCTGTGTAGCCAGAGTAGGGAGCAGCTCCCAAGCAATAGTTCCACCATGTTCAGAGAGGTGCAGGAACATGCAGACGAGATCCTCACAATAATTCTGCTTGATGGCAATAGAACACAGAGAATACCAACTGCCAGTCAGCATGGGAGCTCTCTATCTGACCTTCCTGAGGCAAACAACTCCAATCAGTTACCTCCAGCCACCAACCAGGTAGTCAACCACTGGGGCTTCCACTGGCCAGAGATGGGTGTCTATGCAGGACACTGGGGATTCAGCTATGTTTTTGTATGTTGTTGGGAAGGGGGTAGGTCTCTGTTTTCTTTGTGTGTGTGTATGTGAGCTCACAAGAAATCACGCTTCTGCACCTCTGTGTGCATGTTCTCTCCTGCCTATAAGGTTCAGAAATATGGATGTGGGTGCATAAGTGTCAGGGAAAAGGAGGATGTGTATGGTGGAGATGGAAGGTTCACCCATCAAAGGCACTCTTTAACTGCAGGGCACCTGCCAGCCACTGAGGTGTCCAGCAGGAGGGTGACAAGCACTAAGAGACATGAGCAGGTACCTGCAAAGGATCCTGTCATAGCCCTAACTAGACCCACTGCAAATCTGGACCCTAAGGGTGATGCCTCAGAATCAAACACCCCTCTCACTCCGTGCCCAGCAAGGAAATTGACACGGGGCCAGAACCACAGACAGATCCAGCATCTGCCTGCGTGATCCCACCCACACAGGAGTCCCCCTAAAGCTGACAACCAGTTCTATTCTTAGTAATGCAGACTCCACTGTCATTGGCCACACTCTCTCAAGTTGTGAAATCAAGGCACCCACAAGAAGACCCTACCAAGATGACTGTCAGCTGGTAGGGTACCCTGGTGGTAGAGTCACAGAGCTCAGAGAAGAGAGGAAGTTGAACCAAGTCCATACAGGGTGGGGCTGGGGAACCAACCTTTTCCATGGGTACTAGTCCAAAACTGGCATTTCACATAGCAGCAGGAGGCTCTGCACTGCACCAAGGGCAATGGGTGGGCTGCTCTATGTGTCCCTGAGGCCTTCAGTTTCCCTGGTGTGAGCAAAGAGTGCAATTGGAGATGAAAAGAAGGCCTCCCACAAAAACTTGGTCTACTTACTCGGTACACAGGTTGGTACCTCAGGTACCCCTAAATATGAGTTCTTGTACAAACTACTCCCAAAAGTCATCCAATCATCTGTTGACCTCAGAGGCCCAGGGGGGCTGGACACCCACTTTCACAATCTTGCCTGCAGGCCACCTAGCAAGCTGAGCTGAGGACAAGGACATATCAAAAGAAGAAATGAGTATTCCACCTCAACCTTCCCTCTTGACAACCAGGCCCTTTCCTCATGTCCCCAATTCTAAGCACATACTAAGTAAGCATCTCCAAGCAACTGACCATTAAACCAGGCAACCATTATGAGCTAATATCAGTCCCTCACAATTTCTTTCCTATTTCTAAACCTCCACCCCACCTTCAACATAACTCAGCATTTCACAAACAACCATTCAGCACTCAGAAGACATTTTGCTCTCCTTTCTTTCTCCTAAGGCACCAAGTCACTCTCACCATGGATCCTTTTTTCTGTATCCTAGTAAACACCCACCTTCCTACGTCTGAAGCGGCTAGGTATGCATGCAACTCAGAGCTCTTTGAAGGGATTCAAGTGGAACCAAGATGACAGGAACCTAGACACAAAAACAATGAGTATTTGTCACTTGTCCCACCAGGATTCCTGCAGCACAGACCCTCCCCTCACCAACTCTTCCTAGACCAGTTCACACCAAGGTCCTCTGAGGGTGTCCATTGAAAATTCTCAAGGTGCTTTCAAGCATTCTCTCCAAGTGATCACTACCACAGCATGATAACAATTGGCTGGCTATTTTCCTACCTATGTAACTATGTATGTATGTATGTATGTATGTATGTGTGTGTGTGTGTCTGTCTGTCTGTCTGTCTGTCTGTCTGTCTGTCTGTCTGTCTGTCTATCTGTCTGTCTGTCTGTCTGTCTGTCTATCTATCTATCTATCTATCTATCTATCTATCTATCTATCTATCTATCTATCTATCTATCTTTCTATCTATCTACCAAACTATGTATCCATATATGATGTATGTATGTTTGTATGCACATATCTGTCTGTCTGTCTATCTATCTATCTATCTATCTATCTATCTATCTATCTATCTATCT
>JADRCG010008340.1:118425-141503 GCA_019844195.1 Rhabdomys dilectus
CTATCTATCTATCTATCTATCTATCTATCTATCTATCTATCTATCTACCTTTCTTTTACCTAACTACATATATACCTACCTTCCTAACTACTTACCTACCTACTTACTACCTACTTACAAACCTTCTACTATCTCATTTTGGCTCGCCAACATATACACTTCCAGATACATTTTCTAGGAAAGAAGCACCTCTCTGTTTACCAGATGATGAATTCCATGGTCATTTGTGAAATGCTTTTTATATCAACCTGCAAGCCTTCCTTTCATGAGCACTGAGAGTCTCCAGCGGTCCACCCCTGCATTGTTGAGAGCTTAAGTCACAGCTGGTGTAAGAAGACCCCTCTAATAACATCAAGGAGAGAAGCCTGCCATGGCTTTACACTTGCCCCTCCCTCCCAAGCTTCTTGGAGGCATCTGCTCTGATACAACTAAGAGAGCTCTTTCTATCCAGGTAGGCTTGCTCTGAGTTCTCAGAGGTGCAAGGCAACCTAAAACCCCAAGGAAAGATGGTTCCTGCCACCTCCATATCATTTATTACCAAGCAATTTTCTCATCTATCCACCAAGACAGAACTACCATCAGGTACAACTCTCCTCCTGTCCCCCTTGGGCCTTTCTACACCTTGTACCCTGAATAGCTTTTCATGGGTACACCTATGGCTCTATTGGTTTCTCTACCTCCAAACCTGGCCTTCTTCCCAGACAATGCTGAACTCAGCACCATAAGAAATGATACACCCTGAGCCTAAACTGGATCTGCTTTGGGGCCATCAAGGTCCTAGTTTCCTGACTATAGGAAACACAGTAAGTAGATACATAGAAACACAGACAAAGAGAAAAATGAGAGACAGAGACAGACACAGAGAGAGAAAGACAAAGAGACTGAGAGAGAGACAGAGAGACAGAGAGAATAGGAGAGAGATACAGAGACAGAGAGAGACAGAGACAGAGAAATAGAGAAACTCTAGCCTTCCGGTTTTCTGAGATCCTAGCTCGTCCATCTGTTAATTTCAGAACCATATATATTCTTCCAGAAATATCTGGACATGGCAGAGAAGGCCAGGTGTCTTTTGAACCTTCATCCTGGTTCATCTCCCTGGATGTTAGGGAAGGTAAGCTAGTCAGGGGAATCCCAGACCCTGCTGCCTATTTGTGTGTCAGGCATCACAGCTGATGATGTGTTCAAGGGACTGGCCTGGAGTGTTCCCTGGCAGCCTGGCCGGTGTTCAACACCCTTGAGACTACAGCATACTCTGGCTGTTTCTACTCACTTTGACTCTGAGCCAAGACACTGCCTAGGCTTCTTGCCCCCTTGAGAGGTTGCTTGCATAAGATGATGGGGGGAGACTTTCAGACCATTGAAGTGTTCAGGGATTTGGGTCTTTTTTTCTGACAGGCATGGGACCCCTACTCTCACCTGAAGCACAGTTCCAGGACAGAGCCTTTTTTTTTTTAAAAAAAAAGGAAAGCCCGACATAACAACTCAAGACCTAGGAAGGGGCAGAGGTGGGGCTAAGATTGACAGGGAGAACCTTAACTGCTTAAAGATATCTGGCCACAAAAGCTATCAAGCCCTGCGATGCTGAGACAGCTCAGAGAAGCAGGATAGCCTGTTCCCACACCCTGACCCTCTGTGAGTTTGTAACAAGGAGATGTGGGAGTAGGGAGGGCATCCTTTAAGGCAGCTGCTGAGCACCCTCAAACAAAAGCAAGGGGAACCCTTATCACTCTGGTGAACAGGGTCAGGCAGTATAAGTCGCACATAAGGACCCAGATGCAATCCTGGGTGCAGATGCCTGTGTAGAAAGTAACTGTGACTCTGCAACCTACGGTGTCCTCCTGCAGTGTACTCAAGACACGGGAGGCTGTGATTCTATAGTCAGGCTAGCCAAACCCTGTGTGGCTGACTTTGTCCTCTGGTCAGCTGGTTTCTGCTTGCTCACAAGTCTCTCCTGGGACAAGAAGTACACAGGATCCCCCAGTCCCTGCTGTGCAGCCAGAATAAAGCAGCTCCCAGGCTGGAATGCAGCCATGTTCTGAAAGGCACAGAGAGATCCAGGAGGAAAGCTCAAATGCATTCCACTTGGTTCCACTAGAGCATTGAGAATGCCAACTGCCAGTCTGCATGGGTGCTCTCCCTCTGCTCTTTCTGATGCAAAAACTCCAACCAGATACCACCAGCTACCAAAAACATGGCCAAGCACTGGGGCTTCGATTGGCAAGAAGTGGGTGTATATGTAGGACACTGGGAATGCCTAAGCTATGATTTTGTATGTTGTTGCATGGTGTGTTTGTGTGTGTGAGTGTGTGTGTGTGTGTGTGTGTGTGTGTGTTTGTACAGGAGCTCAAACAGGAAAATGCTAGCACACCTCTCTGTGTGCGTGCTCTCTCCTGCCTATAATGTTCAAAAACACAGAAAAGGGTGCATGAGTTTTGGGGGACAAGAGGGTGTGCATGGCAGAGAGGGAAGTGTCACTCATCATAGCCACTCCTCAACAGCAGAGGACCTGACAGTCACTGAATTGTGAGCAGGAGGCTGGTGAGCACTAAGAGGCTTGAGCAGGTATTTGCAAAGGACAATCCAGGAGCTCTAACTAAAACCTGGGCCAATATGGATCATAGGATCACAGCCTCAGACAAACTCCTAGAATTGAGGACCAGTATTTGACCCAACCCACTCAGTGCCAAGCCAATCCACTGAAACTGGGGTGGACCCAGAGATTGATCTAGCAACTGCCTGCCTGACCCCTCCCACACTGGTGTCCCCTAAAGCTGACAGAAAGCTGTCTTCTTGGGGATGCAGATTCTGCAGTTCTGGGCACACTCTCTCAAGTTGCCAGGTCAAGGCAGCCAGCCACACAGGCCTTCCCATGATGAACCTGGGCTGGTTTGGAACTCTTGTTATGGAGTCAGACAGCTTAGGAAAGAGAGGAAGAAAAATGAGGCCACACAGGGTAAATGTGGAGAACCAAATTTCTCCATGGGTACTAGTCCCAACACTGGCTACCCACCTAGAAGCAGGAGGCTCTGCACTAAACCCAATGCCATGGGTGGGCTGCTCTGTGTGCCCCTGAGGCCTTCAGTTTCCCGGATCTGAGCCCAGAGTGTGGTGAAAGATGAAAAGAAGGCCCCAGTCTGAAAATCTTGGTGTACTTACTCAGGAACACAGGTTGGTATCTCAGGTATGCCTTAATATGATTTCTAATAGAAGTAGCTCCTCAATGTCATCCACTCATTTGTCTACCTCAAAGGCCCAGAAAAGCTGGCTGGTCACTTCCACGATCTCACCTGCAGGCCACCTAACATGCTGAGCTGAGGACAAGGACATATCAAAAGAAGAAATGAATATTCCATTCCAACCTGATCCCTTGACAAAATGGCCCTGGAGCTGGGCCCCCAATTCTAAGCACCTACTAAGTAAGCATCTCCAGGCAACTAACCAGGAAGCCAGCCAACCATTATGAGCTAATTCCAGCTCCCTCACAATCTCTCTGCTCTCTCTAACCCTCCACCCACCTCTACCACAAGCCAGCCATTCACCAAACAGCATGTGGCCCTCACTGGATACTTTGATCTTTTTTCTTCCTCCAAACTCCCCAAGTCACTCTCACCATGGATCTTTCTTTCTCCATCTTAGCACACATTCAACTATTGAACTGAGCAGGAGCTAGGCACCCATGCGAATCAGAGCTCTCTGAAGGGATTCAAGTGGACTCAAGATGACAGGCACCTAGACACAAATCACAATGACCATTTATCACTTGTCCTACCAGGATCCCTGCAGCACCTCCCCTCTCCTCACCATCTCTTCCCAGACCAATTCACATCTAGGTCCTCTGAGGGTGCCCATTAAAAATGCTCAATGTGCCTTCAGACTTTTCTGTAAATTATCACTTGCACTCACAGGTATGGGGTAGTTACTACCACAGCATAATAATAACTGGCTGGCTATCCACCTACTTATGTAACTATGTATGTATGTATGTATGTATGTATGTATGTATGTATGTATGTATCTATCTATCTATCTATCTATCTATCTATCTATCTATCTATCTATCTATCTTTTCATAACCACCTATCTACATATCTACCTACCTACTTACCTACCTATCTACTTACCTACCTAGCTAGCTAGCTACTTTCACACCTCCTACTATCTCCTTTTGGGTCAACATTGTTTACACTTCCAAGTACATTTTCTAAGGCAGAATCACCTTTCTGTTTTCCAGATGATGAATGCTGTGGTCATTTGTGAAATGTTTATCACTATCCACCAGCAAGCCTTCCTTTCATGAGCACTGAGATCTCCATTGGTCCACCCCTGCACTGTCGAGAGCTTAAGTCAGAGCTGCACTGTGCTCAGGACCTGGGAGACTGTGCTTCTCAAGTCAGGCTAGCCAAACCTTGTGTTGCAGTCCCTCTTCTCTGGTCAGCTGGCCTCTCTCGTGCATGCCTCTCCTGGGCCTAGAAATCCACAGGAGGCCCTAGTCCCACCTGTGCAGCCAGACTACAACAGCTAACAAGCAGATCTTCCACTATATTTACGTAGACACATAGATGTACAGGTGGAATCCTCAAAACAATTCTGCTTGATGGCAGTAGAGCACTGAGAACACCAAATGCCAGGCTGCATGGGCACTCTCCCTCTGCCCTTTAAGACAAAAAATCCAACCAGCTGGCCAGAGGTGTGTGTTCATTCAAGACACTGGAGATGTCTAAAGTATGATTTTGTATGTTGTTGGGTAGGGTCTCTCTGTGTCTCTCTCTTTCTCTCTCTCTCTCTCTCTCTCTCTCTGTGTGTGTGTGTGTGAGTGTGAGTGTGTGTGTGTGCACGCACACATGTGTGTGTGCAGGCGCGCGTGTGTGCCTGCGGGTGCACACATGCATATATGCGAGGTCTCTTCAAGAGAGAATGCTCCTGCACTTTTGTGTGTGCATGCTTTCTCCTGACTATAAGGTTCGAGAATATGGATGTTGGTGCATAAGTGTCAGGAGAACAGGAGGTTGTGCATGGTGGAGATGGAAAAGTCACCAGTAACCGGCACTTCTCAACTGCAGGGCACCTGCCAGCCACTGAACGGTACAGCAGGAGGAAGACAAGCACTAAGAGGTGTCAGCATGTACTTGCAAAGGATCCTGTGAGAACTGGATCTAAACCCCATGCCAATAAGGACCCTAGGGGCAGAGCATCAGAATCAAATGCCTGGACTTGAGGACCAGCAGCTGGGCCTGCCCACACAGTTCCCAGCCAGTACACTGGGACTAGACCAGACTCAGGGATTGGTCAAGTTTGTGGCTGCCTGACCCCACCCACACAAAGGTCCCCTAAGCTGAAAGCCAGTTCTCTTTTTGAAGAGGCAGACTCCTCTGCCCCTTGTTACACTCTAACAAGTTGTCAGATCAAGGCATCCAGAAAAGAAAGGTTTCCCAGGATGATCCTCAGCTGGTAGGGCACTCAAGTGGTGGTGTCAGAGCTCAGAAAAACAGGGTAATGTGAACAGAGGCCACAGGGGTTGGGGGTGGGTAACTAACCTTCTCAATTGGCATTAGTCCCAACACTGGCTTCCCACTTAGCTGCGGGAGGCACTGTACTGGTCCCAGAGAAATGGATGTGCTGTTCCATGTATTTGTGAGGCCTTCAGTTTTGCTGATCTGAGCCCGGAGTGCTGTGGAAAGTGAAAAGAAGCTTCGCACCCCCTGAAAAATTTTGTCTACTTAACACAGGCACACAAGTTGGTATCTCAGATACCCCTCAATTTGAGTTCTGGTGGATGCT
Organism: Rhabdomys dilectus; assembly: GCA_019844195.1. Lineage (NCBI taxonomy): Eukaryota > Metazoa > Chordata > Mammalia > Rodentia > Muridae > Rhabdomys > Rhabdomys dilectus. Next base: position 124,204 of record JADRCG010008340.1, read on the forward strand.
GCCCCACAAAGTCATCCAGTCATCTGTCGACCTAAGAGATCCAGAGTGGCTGGCTGCCCACATTTGCAATCTCACCTGCAGGCCACCTAACATGCTGAACTGACGAGAAGGACATATCCAAAATATAAATGAATGTTCCATCCCAACCTGTCTGCTTGAAAACCAAGCTCTGGCCTCAGGCCTTCAGTTTTAAGCACCTATTAAGTAAGCATCTCCAGGCAACTGGTCAGGAAACCAGGCAACCATTTTGAGCTAATTCCAGCTCCTTCACAATCTCTCTCTTCTTTCTAAACCTCCACCCCCACCTGCACCACACCCCAGCCATTCACCAAACACCATGCAGCACTCAGCGGACACTTTTGTCTTTTTTCTTTCTCAAAAGTAACCAAGTCAATCTCATCATGGATCCTTCTTTCTGTATCCTAACACACACTCAACTATCTGCCTGAGCAGGGGCTAGGCACTCATCCAAATCAGAGCTCTCTGAAGGAATTCAAGTAGATCCAAAATGACAGGCATCTAGACACCAAGGAAAATGAACATTTCTTACTTGTCCAACCAGGATCCCTGCAGCACATCCTCTCTCCTGAACAACTCCTCCTAGACCAATTCACACCAAGGTCCTCTGAGAGTGTCCATTGGAAATTCACAAGGTGCCTCAAACTTTCTCTCCAACTGCTCACTACCACAGCATGATAACTGCCTGGCTATCCACCTACCTATGCAACTGTCTGTCTGTCTGTCTGTCTGTCTGTCTGTCTGTCTGTCTGTCTGTCTTTCTGTCTGTCTGTCTATTTATTTATCTATGATCTATCTATGCATCTATGTATCTATTTATGTATCTATGTTTTTCCTACCTACCTACCTATCCACCCACCTACTTTCTCTCTACCTATATATCTATCCATCTATCTATCTATCTATCTATCTATCTATCTATCTATCTATCTATCTTTGTCCTACCTACATAACTACATATCTACCTATCCTGACCTGCCTCCTTGAAAACCAAGCACTCTCCTCGGGCCTCCAATTCTAAGCACCTACTAAGTAAGCATCTCCAGGTAACTGACCAGAAAACCAGGCAATCATTATGAGCTAATTCCAGCTCCCTCACAATCTCTCTGCTGTCTCTAACCCTCCACTGGCCCAATCAGCTGGGCAGTGAACAGGGTCTGGTGGGATCACCCTAAGGAGAGAATGTGAGAGCATGCTAATGCAAAGGAGGATGGCTTGTCTATAGTATGATTAAACCTTAATTTTTATTTTTCACACAGGAGTTACATACACAAAAATGCAGGATATGGGGAAGTGAATAATGCAGGGGCACCGGAGTTCAGATATCTTCCAGAACAGAGTGTCAGCTTGGTGAATGTTCACGAGACAGATCCCTATGACTCCACCTATGATTTACTTGATTTTATCTAATTTGTTACTATCCAAAAAGGCTACCTATTTACAAGGTCTATGACTAAGACTTGGCAAATTTCCACCAAAGCTGCTTGTTTACAATAGCTAATATCCCTCTGTTTCTGTGATTTCCCACAGAGGGCCAAGACCTTCTGTTAGCAGGCATGTATGTCATGCCTATTGCTGATTTTAGGCTTATGGAAGATTATAGGACTTCAGTGTAATAAGCAGGGCTGCCCATGACCTCTCCCTGCTTCTTCAAGTATAGATGGACATTGGTGATTCTAATCTTATGCAGGCTTTGAAGAAAATTTAGTAATAGGGGTGTTTGTGTAGCATGGACAGAAGAGAAGGTCTGGTGGATCTTTAGTTGCTAGGGGACCTGAAGTCATCTAGTGTAGAGGATGGAGGTCTAAAACACCCCTTTGACACAGGGGCTAGTTATGAGAGCCTTTTCAATAGACTTTGATTTTCAAGGGCCCCTTTTACAGAAATTGAAGGTCTAAAATCCATTTGGTGGGTGGAGGTAGACAATAGGGCCACAATCCTACTGGGAAGACAGGGAATGTTAAATGTTCTTTTATGTAGAATGAATGATATAAGGCTCCCTTGATCTGATACCCCTTTAGGGAGAAAATACTCAAGGCAAATTGGTAAGAATAGAAATATATAAGGACCACATAAGGCGTAATATGTGCTCAAGGCCTCACTTGGTAAATGGGGTCTGGGGAAATGCTAGTCCTAGGAGAGTTCTGCCATTTTGTTCAATGTAGTGAGAAGCAGTAAGTTAACACTGGGAGAAGTGAACCTCATGTAAGATAGGAAAACCCTGAGACCCTATTGACAGAATCTCCTTCAGGCAGTGTGCAGGAGCCATATACAATTCTGTCAGAGGTAAAGGTTCTGGGTACCTTATACAGCGAAAAAAGTTTCCAGCAGTGATAATAAATTTCTAGTTCTTACTTAGAGTTTTATATCTTTATAATTTGTGTTCATTTTTTGGAGAAAGCAGGCAACAACTTATTTCTTTTCTCCAATGTTGTGGATGACTGTTGCTGGCTGGGTTATTGCTACTTTATTCAGCTATCCAGATTGAGACCAAAATGTTGACATTATTACATTTCTATGGACTTGTCAGGCATCAGATGGCATAGGTTCTATGCTCTGATTCTAAACTTAAATTATCGGACCTTAACCCAGAATGGACAAGGGTCCCTTGTTTGAAAAAAGAGTCACTTTTTGATCTATGCCTGATCAATTAGGTAGAAAACCAACTTTGACTATGTGAGAATGTCATGGGTCCCATTTTTGAGAGAGAGAATATGTTGGCAGGATAGGGAAGAGCAGGAAGGTCACATAATCGCTCAGGCAAAAGATTGCATTTCTAATTGAAAGAAGGTACAGAGCTTGTTTGGAAGTTCTAGCAGTGGAGCACAGTTACTTCTATACCCTTGACCGAAGACCAGCCCTCCTCTATTCGGGGGAGGTCATCCTCTTCTACCGAGTGCGCACCTTCATAAAGGATGCACATAGAGCAGTGAGGGAGAAGGCGACACCCACCTAGCTAGCCAGATCAGCTGAATCAACCCTGCTGATCAATGGGGTGACAGATGTCGCAGCCAGATTGCCCTCACATTTACCTGGGTATCCATCCCATGTGCAGTCACCAAAGATAGAGACTGATATGGATGTCAGGAAGTGCATGCTAACAGGAGCCTGATATGGCTGTCTCCTTAGATGTCTGCCAGAGTCTGACATACCCAGAGACAGATGCTCACAGATAACCATTGATCCAATTAAAAGTTCCCAATGGAGAAGTTAGAAAGAAGACTGAAGGAACTGAAATGATTGGTGGCCCCATGAGGAGAGCAACAATACCAACCAACCAGAGCTCCCCTGGGTCTAAACCACCAGCCTTGGAGCACATATGGAGGGACCCATGGCTCCAGCTGTATATGTAGGGTAGGATGGCCCTGTCGGGCATAGGTGGGAGAAGAGATCAGATCTTTGGTCACATGAAGGCTGAATACTGAGTTGGGAGGAATTCGAGGGTGGAGAGGTGGGAGTAGGGGGTAGGTGGGGGCACACCCTCACAGAAGCAGGAGGAGGGTTATGGGATAAGCGGTTCCTGGGTGGTGGTGGGGAATCGGGTAAGGAGATAAAATCTGAAATGTAAATATAATATCCAATAAAAAAGAAAAAAATGAAAGAAGGTACAGAAAATACCTTGTCAGGTGCAAATGTCCTCACAATCCAGAATACCTATGTGCTCTCAGAGTCTGAGGTGTGCTTCCCATCAATCAGAGAATTTTTTTCTACTAATTGGTTGGTAATCTCTGGCTCTATGTTCTCCACCAGCTGTTCAGCAGCAGCACAGGCAGGGGCAACAAGTATGGAAATGCTCCATTTCAAGTGGCAATCTTAAAGATAGAAGTTAGATCAAAACTAAGATTGTTACTATCAGGTCCAGAAACATCATTTTATGTCCCAGGATATCCATTCAGAGTAGTATGCCATCCCTTCAGTCACTTGAGGATGACTTGTCACCAGGTCAGAAGGGAAACATTAAGACCTCCTAGAGAAATAGAACTGAGGATTCTATGACTAGAAGTGTATTTTCTGAAAAAAACATTGTCAGGGGATGTTTGCTCAAAACATTATGGGAATTTTTATACTCTGATCATCTCTCCTGTCACTAGGAAATCAGGACCTCCTTTCTTTTCTGGGGCACTCACTCCTTCTACCTTTGATTAAGGAGACATCATATTTTCTCAGTGAAGCAAAGGGAGGCTCAGATCATTTCAGGATGTCCAAATGGGGCTTAAACATTCTTAAGGTTGAGGAATCCCATACAAGTTCATGAACATCTGTGTGAGTTTTTATGTCAGTGGCTTCTATGTTAGCCACTTAATCAGAAGAATTGATATTAAGTCCTTTTCAAATTTAATGGTGGCTAGATTTCCCAAATTCCAAGAAGACAGAAGATATGCTTCTTCATTGACAGAGTATGCATGTCAAAGATTCTTCATATGATAATTAGTGAACCTACAGTTTTCCTTGAGATGAAGGAGAAATTTGAGAAACAATAGTCCACAAATTTCTGATATTGTAGACTGAACCTCAGATGTTTTTTAAATTGTTTTCCAGATTTCTCCTTCAGCTCAAGGAAAACTGTAGGTTCAATAATGATGCAATGAAGAATCTTTGACATACATACCCTGTTAAGTAAAAAACATGCATTTTCTCTTCTTTGAATAAGGGAAATCTAGAGACCCTTAAATTTGAAAGGGACTTAAACAAATTCTTCTGATGATGGACCCTACAGTGAAGTCACTGACATGAAAACTCAAAGAGATGTTCAAAAAGTTGTATGGGATTACTCAAACTAAATAAATGCTTAAGCCTTCGAACACACCGGAATGATCTGAGGCTTCCTTTGCTTTAGTGAGAAAATATGATGTCTCCTTAATCAAAGGTAGAAGAAGTACCCTGGAAAAGAAAGGAGGTCCAGATATTCTTGTGACAGAAGAGATGATCAGAGAATAAAAATACCCATAATATTTTAAGCAAAAAAAAATTGCTTACCTTGACTCATGAGGTCTTAGCACTGCCTCATCTTCTAACTGTTTTTCACAGTCTACAGTATTCATATCTTTAGCTGAACCAGCAGGAGACCAAATATAGTTACCATGATTCATGACCTTCATGGGTATGTGTCCTCAGCATGATGAGCTCCTGAGAATTGTGTTCAACCAACCAGAACTATGATAGACTGATGATTTCACAAAATGTCATGTGATTTAACTCAAGGAAGTGGGATAAGGTTACAGACTTTACTTTCTCCTTTTGATTTCTGTGAACTTTGACCAAGGGTATCAATGCTTCTTGGTCAGAGATAAAATATCCCACTGGCCCCTGAGCAGAAGTGATTTTTTTTGAAAGGCTATTGGATCAAAGTGGTAACTTTTAAGGCCTCAGTCATCAGAGGAAGAAAAATACCAAAATTTTGGAAAGGAGAAAGACCCTCAACCCTGCTGAAGAGTAGTGAAGTATCCCTGTTTGCCTTCTGTAGAGGAGGTTGGTCCAGGCACTTCAGTCCTCCAGGTCTTCAGAGAACTCTACAAAATTCTTATCTCTGAGGACTTCACTTCAGACTTGACAGTGATCTGAGGTTTCTTCTGACTAGTTGTGTCAAAGTCCCTGGATTTGTTCCCTATTTAATCTTAAAATAAGCTGCACAGGTGTGTGTGTGTGTGTGTGTGTGTGTGTGTGTGTGTGTGTAGGACAGATTAAAGATAGGTGGCCTTGGATTCAGTTCAAGTTTATCATTCACTGGACAAGGAACTTGAATCCGGAGTTCTCTGAGATTTTCTGGGTGGTCAAAGATATATTTCCTGATCAATAAAGACTGAGGAAGAATCTCTGGTTTCTCTTCGTTGAATGGTAGACCTGAGACAGCCATGAAAAAAGAGAGAATCTCCTGTGCATTCTTGGTGAAAAGGATTCAGTCTGAATCACATTACAGACTAGCCCGAAGGTTTGAGACACATTTCTCAGTCACAAAGACAGTTCTATAGCTTGCTTCATCAGAGATACATGATTCAGAACACTCCAGTACAGACAGGAAGAATAAAATATTTTTGTTCTTGAGGTCAGCTCATTTCTTTGGCATACCCTTAATATCAGGTGCTGCTATAATTAGAGATAATAAAACTAAGGCCCTCTTCAAAAGATATTACAAAATGGTATCAGCCCCCTTAATGTCATGGATGAATTTACTTCTGAGGGCGCATGACTTGATGAAGTTATTAGCTGAAGGCATAAATTGTCCTGAATCTAAGTGAGCTTATCTGAGGCCCCATTGTGAATTCATCAATTCTATTGCATGCTGACAGTAGGGGAATCTATCTGTGGCCTTCTGAAGATTTTATCAAGGTCTGAAGTCCTCTGCTTATTATGTCATTGGTCTCAGGACCTCTTTCATCATTGAGGACCTATGTGGCACTTTATATCTTAAGTGGTAACTCTGAGGTCAATGTGAGCAATAATGAATGTCTGAGGATTCAGGTTCTCAAAAGTATTGTATGTTACTACTCCCCTGAATATTGTGGAGTTACTGACATATTTGATGATAAGGGGGTACATCTAAAACACCCTTGAGTTATTGGTGAAAGGTGTGAAGAACATTGGTTCTAAACAGTTAAGATCCAGGTGATTTAGGCTATAGAGGAAAATCTGAGGATCTGTGATTCAGAGTGGACAGATCAGAAATCCCCTTTATTCATACAGAACTATGGAAGATCAGTAGTTCTTAAACTGTAGGTCTGAAGCCTATTTAAGAATGACTGGAGTGCATTTGCTTTAATGGTTAAGATAAAATATGCCCGAGGGACCGTAGAGCCCTTGAGAATGATTTGAGCTCTACCTCAGAGATTGGGGAAAGTGTGGTTCTTCCTGGTTTTGTGTCAGAAACAAAATTTGAAGGACCCATGAACAGAATGAGAATGTTGACATATCTTAAAACTATTAAGAATACCAATCTTTAGGGGCAAAAGTCTCATACTATGTCAAGGAAAGCAGAAATTTCAAATACTCTTGTATCGGGGGAGATCAAGAATCAAGTTGGAGAGTAGAGAAGGCCTGAATATTTTCTTATCCAGTCTTCATGAAAACCTAGAACATCCATATCATGCAGGCCTGGCAGCAGCAAAATCAATCTAAGATGTCCTCTTGCACTGCTCTCAGGACCTGGGAGGCTGTGCTTTCTGAGTCATGCTAGCCGAACCTGGTGTCACAGGCACTGTCCTCTGGTCAGCTGGATCCTGGTCACTCACAGGCCTCTCCTAGGCCTGGAAGCCCCCAGGAGCCTCTATTCAAGCTTGAACAGAATAGAGCAGCTCCCAAGATGGTCTCCCACCATGTTCAGAGAGTTTCAGGGTCATGCATGTGGAATCCACAAAACAATTCCACTTGATGGAGGTAGAGCATGAAGAATGAAAACACACAGGCTGCATGGGCACTGTCCCTCTGCCTTTCCTAAGGTAAAAAAAAATGCCAACCAGCTGCAACCAGCTGCCAAAAACATGGCCAAGCACTGGAACTACCATTGGCAAGATGTGGATGTTTATGGAGGACACTGGGGATGCCTAAACTATGTTTTTGTATGTTGTTCTGTCTGGAGTGTGTCTTTGTGTGGTGTGGTGGTGGTGGTGGTGGTGGTGGTGGTGGTGGTGGTGGTGGTGGTGTGTGTGTGTGTGTGTGTGTGTGTGTATGTATGCATGCTCACATGGGAGCATGCTTCTGCCACTCTGTGTAAGTGTTCTCTCCTGCCTATAACGTTCACAAATACGGATGAGGGTGCATAAGTGTTGGGAAACAGGAGGTTGTGCATTCCAGAGATTGAAGGTTCACCCATCACAGGCACTCCTCAACTGCAGGGCACATGCCATCCACTGATGGGTCCAGCAGGAAGGCAACAAGAACTAATAGGTGTGAGCAGGTAATTGCAAAAAACCTGTGGGAACCTTACTTAAACCCCTTGCCAATCAGTACCCTAGAGGCAGAACCTCAGAAACATATGCCTGGACTTGAGGACCAGGAGCTGACCCTGCCCGCTCAGTGCCCAGCCAGGACTCTGGGACTGTGGCCAGCCCTGATATTGATCCAGCATCCACTGGCCTGTTCCCATCCACATGGTTGTCCCCAAAAGCTGGCAGCTAGTTCTCTTCTTGGGGGGTGCAGATTCCGTGAACCCTAGAAATACTCTTTCAAGTTGCCAGGTCAAGGCATCCAGACAAGAAGGCCCTCACAGTATGACACTCGCTGGTAGGGCACCCAGATAGTGGAGTCAGAAAGCTCAGGGAACAGGGGAACCTGAACAGAGGCCACATGGGGTGGGAATGGGGAACTAACCTTCTCCATGAATGTTAGTCCCAACACTGGCTTTTCACATGGCAGCAGGAGGCCCAGCACTGGACCCAGGGCAATGGGTGGGATTCTCTTTGTGTCTCTAAGACCTTCAGTTTCCCTGGACTGAGTGCAGAGTGAGGTGGGAGATGAAAAGAAGGGCCCCCTCAAAAGCCATAGTCTACTTACCTGGGCACAAAGTTCGGCATCTCAGGTACCCCTCAATATGGTTTCTGGGAGATGCTGCCCCACAATGTTATCCAGTAATCTACCACAGAGGCCCAGAGGTGCTGGCAACCCTCTTATACAATCTCACCTGCAATCCACCTATTAAGCTGAGTTGAGGACAAAGACATATCCAAAGAAAGAATAAATATTACATTCCAACCTGCCCCCTTGACAACCAGGCCCTGGTGTCTGGCCACCAATTCTAAGCACATACTAAGTAAGTATCTCCAGGAAACTGACCAGTAAACCAAGCAACCATTATGAGCTAATTCCACTCCCCCACAATTTCTCTTTTGTTTCTAACTCTCCACGTCAACTCCACCACACCCCAACTCTTCACCAACCATTGTGCAGCACTCAGGAGACACTTTTTTCTTCTTCCTTCCTCCAAAGTCCCCAAATCACTCTTACCATGGATCCTTCTATCTATTTACTAGGACACATCCACCTACCTACCTGCAGAGGGGCTAGGCACCCATGCAACTCTTAGTTCTCTGAAGGTATTCAAGTGGACCCAAGATGACAGGCACCTAGACACAAAGCAAAATGAGCATTTATCAATTGTCCCACCAGGATCCCTGAAGCACATCCCCTCCTCTCACCAATTTCTCCTAGATTAATGTACATCAAGGTCCTCTGAGGGTGCCCACTGAAAATTCTCAATGTGCTTTCAAACATTCTCTCCAAGTGCTCATTACCACAGCATGATTACAACTTGCTAGCTATCCTCATACATATGTAAGTATCTATCTATGTATCTATCTATGCATCTATCTATGTATCTATCTGACGATATTTTTACTACCTATATACATAACTACCTACCTATCTACTTACAAGCCTTCTACTATCTCCTTTTGGCTAATCAATATATACACATCCAGGTACATTTTCTAGGGTGGAATCATGACTCTGTTTACCAGATGATGAATGCCATGGTCATTTGTGAAATGCTTTTCACTATCCACCAGCATGCCTTCCTTTCATGAGCACTGAGAGTCTCCAGAGGTCCACTCCTACACTGTCAAGAGCTTAAGTCACAGCTGATATAAAAAGACCCCTCTAACAACCTCCAAAAAAAAGCCTGACGTTGCTTTACACTTCTGTCTCTTTACCAAGCTTCCTGGAGGCATCTGTTCTGAGACTATCTAGATAGCTCTCTTTATTCAGGGAGGCCTTTTCTGAGTTCTCAGAGGTGCAAGGCCCACAACCCCAAGGAAGAATTGGTCCTGCTATCCTCCATAGTATTTATTGCTAAACGATTGTATCATCCTTTCACCAAGACAGAAGTATGATCAGAAACAACTCACCTGCTGTCCCCCTCCAACCTTTCTACAGCTTATGCCCAGTTGAGTTATGGCCTGGGCACACATACAGCTTTAAGGGTTTCTCCTACCTCAAAATCTGGCTTTCCTGACAATGATGAGCTCAATAGTATAAGAAATGACACATCCTGGTCACAAACTGGACATTCTTTAGGGACATCAGGGGCCTAGTTTTCTCACTAGAGGACACACAGTGAATAGATATATAGAAACACAGACACACACACACACACACACACACACACACTGAAGTAGACAAAGAGACAGAAAGACAGAGACAGAGACAGAGAAAAACTCTGAACTCTCAGTTTTCTGGGATCTGAGACTGTCCATCTGTTGATTCCATAGCCATGTCTATTCTTCCAGAAATCCCTAGACATAGCAGAGAAAGCCAGGTGTCTTTTGAGCCTTTATCATGGCTCATCTTTCTAGATGTTGGAGAAGGTAAGCCAGTCAGAAGAAGCCCAGACCCTGATGCCTGTTTGTGTGTCAGGAGACTTTCAAGGGCTCCAGCCTGGATGATTACCTAGCAGTCTGGGCTGTTTTGGACACCCTTGAGAATAGAGCATAGTCTGGCTGTTTCTACTCAGTTTGACCCCAAGCAAAGACAATGCTTAGGCTTCTTGCCCCCTTGGGGCACACTGTGAAGTTGCTTGCATAGGATGATGGTGGAGCTTCTCAGACCATTGAAGGGTTCTGGGTACTTAGGTGATTATCTGACAGGCCTGAGACCCCTATCCCCACCTGAAGCATAGCTCCATATGAGAGCCCTTTCTTAACTTAAATAAATAAATAAAAAGGAAATCTAGAGATGATTTAGACCTAGGAAGAAGCTGAAATGGCTGGAGATGGCAGGGAGAACATTAACTGCCTAACAATATCTGGCCACAAAAGCTACCAAATGCTGAGATGTTGAGACAGCTCAGAGAAGCAGAGTGGCCTGTCCCCATACCCTGACTCTCTGTGGGTTAGTAACAAGGGGATGTGGGTTGTGAGTGCATCCTATAAGGCAGCTGCTGGGCTGCCTCAAACAAAAGCAAAGGGCCCCAGATCATTCTGGTTAACAGGGATCGTCAGGACAAGTCTCCACAAGAACTCAGATGCAGCCCTGGGTGCAGATACCTGTGTAGAGGTCCTGTGACTCTCTGCAACCTAAGATGTCGTCCTGCACTTCACACAGAACCTCTGAGGTTGTGCATACCAAGTCAGGCTAGCCAAAGCCTGTGTCGCATGCCCTGTCCTCTGTTCAGCTGGATCCTTCTCACTCACAGGACCCTCCTTGGCCTAGGAGTCCTCAGGAGTCCCTAGTCCCTCCTGTGCAGCCAGAATAGAGTGACTCCCATGAAGTTCTGCCACCATGTTAAGAGAGGGGCAGAGTCTTGCAGGCAGAATTTTCAAAGCAATTCAGCTTGACAGCAGTAGAGCACCAAATTTCAGGCTGCATGGGCACTCTCCCTTTAACCTTCCCTGATGCAAAAAATACCAACCAGTTGCCACCAGCTGCCAATAACATGGCCAAGCACAGGGGCTTGCACTGACCAGAAGTGGGTGTTCATACAGGACACTGGGGATGCCTAAACTATGTTTTTTATATGTTGTAGGTTTGTGTGTGTGTGCGCGTGTGTGTGTGTGTGTGTGTGTGTACATGAGCTCAGAAATCAGTATGCTCTCATACCTCTGTCTGTGTGTGCTCTCTCCTGCCTATAAAGTATAGGAATATGTATGTGGGTGCATAAGTGTAGGGGAACAGGAGGTTGTGCATGGTGAAGATGGAAGTGTCATCCATCACATACACTTCTCAACTGAAGGGAACCTGACCGCCACTGAAGTGTCCAGCAGGAGAGTGGCAAGCACTAAGAGACATAAGAAGGTACTTGCAAAGAATCCTGTGGAAGCCCGACTTAAACCCAGTGCCAATCTGGACCCTCGTGGCAAAGTCTTAGAAATAAATGCCTAGACTAGAGGACCAGGAACTGACCCTGCCCACTCAGTGCCCACCTAGGACACTGGGACTGTGCCTGACCCAGAGATTGATCTAGTACCCACCTGTCTGACCTTGCCCACATAGGGGTTGCCTAAAACTGATAGCAAGCTCTCTTCTTGGGGACGCAGACTCTACTGTCACTGGCCATATTCTCTCAATTTGCCAGGTCAAGGCACCCAACTATGAAGGCCATACAAGAATGTTCCTTGGTTGATAGGGTACCCAGGTGGTGGACTCAGAGAGCATGGGGAACAGGGGAAGTTGAGCAGAGGCCACACGGGGTCACAGTGAGGGAACCAACCTTCTCCATGGGTACTAGTCTCAACACTGGCTTCACACCTAGCAGCAGAAGGTTCTGCAGTGGTCCCAGGGCAATGAGTGGGCTGCTCTGTGTGTCCATGAGGCCTCCAGTATCACTGGCCTGAGCCCAAAGTGTGATGGGATGTAAAAAGAAGTCCCCCTGCCCTGAAAACCTTGGTATACTTACCTAGGCAAACAGGTTGTTATCTCAGGTACCCCTCAATATGAGTTCTGATAGATGCTGCCTCACAAAGTCATTTAGCCGTTTGTTCACCTCAGAGTCTCAGACAGGCTGGTCACACACTTCCAAAATCCCACCTGTAGGCCACCTATAACCCTGAGCTGAGGACAAGGACCTATCCAAAGAAGAAATGAGTATTCCATTCCAACCTGCCCCATTAAAAACAAGGCTGTGGCCTTGGGCCCCCAATTCTAAGGATCTACTTATAAAGCATCTCCAGGCAATTGACCAGAAAACCAGGCAACCATTATGAGCTAAATCCAGCTCTCTCACAATCTCTCTCCTCTCTATAACCCTTTACCCCACCTTCACCACACCCCAGCCCTTCATCAGCCACCATGCAGCACTCAGGGGACACTTTGCTCTCCTTCCTTCCTTCAGAGTCTCCAAGTCACTCTCACCATGTATCCTTCTTTCGGTATCAGAGTAAACACCCATGTACCTATCTGTGCAGGGACTAGGCATGCATGCAACTCAAAGCTCTCTGAAGGGATTAAAGTTGACCAAAAATGACAGGTACCTAGGGAAAAAGCACAATGACCATTGATCACTTGTCCCAACAGAATCCCTGCAGCACATTCCCTTCCTTCACCAACTCCTCCTAGACCAATTCACACCAAGGTCCTCTAGGAGTGCCCACTGGAAATTCTCAAGGTACTTTCAAACATTTTCTCCAAGTGCTCAATACTACAGCATAAGAACAACTGCCTGGCTCTCCACCTGTCTATGTAACTATCTCTCTCACACTCTATCTATCTATCTATCTATCTATCTATCTATCTATCTATCTATCTATCTATCTATCTACCTTTTTCCTTCCTACCCACCTACCTACCTACTTGTAAACCTTCTATTATTTTCTTTTCGCTTGCCAATATATGCACTTCCAGGTACATTTTCTAGGGAAGAGGGTTCTCTCTCTTACCAGATGATGAATGCCATGGTCATTTGTGAAAGGCTTTTCACTATTCACCTGCAACCCTTCCTTTCATGAGCACTGAGAGTCTCTAGGGGTTCACCTCTGCAATATTGAGAGCTTAAGTCACAGTTCATGTAAAAAGACCCCTCTAACAACCTCCAGGAGAAAACCCTGCCATTTCTTTCCACTCCACCCTCTTTACCAAGCTTCCTGGAGGTATCTATTCTGATACAAAAAAGAGAGCTCTCTCTATTCAGGCATGCCTGCTATGAGTTCTGAGAGGTGCAAGTCCTGTAACTCCAAGGAAGTATGGTTCCTGCTACCATGCATAGAATTTATAGTTAAACAATTCTTTTACATCCACCAAGACAGAAGTACTATCAGGAACATCTTCCCTGCTGTCCCCTTCAGGCTTTTATCTTGAACAAGTCCCCTGCTGTCCATCTCAGGCTTTTTTACACTTTGTGCTCACTTTCCTATGGCCTGGGCATTCATACAGTCTGAAGGCTTCCCCCTAAATCCATACCTGACCTTCCCAGACAATGATGAGCTCAACACCATAAGAAATAATATAACCTGGGCCCACACTAGACCTGGTTCATGGCCATAAGAGACCAAGTTTCCTGACTAGAGGACACACAGTAAATAGATACATACATACAAAGACACACATACTCAAACACACACACACACACAGATACACACACAGAGAGAGAGAAAAAGAAAAAGAGGGACATACAGTGACAGTAACTCTGGTCTTCCTGTTTTCTGGGAAATGAGACTGTCCACCTGTTAATTCCAGAAACATGTCTATTCTTCCAGAAATTTCTGGACATTGCAGAGAAGGCCAGGTGTCTTTTCTGCCTTCATCCTGTTTCATCTCTTTGAATATTAGAAAAGGTCAGCTAGTCAGGAAAAGCCCGGACAATGTTGCCTGCTTTTGTGCCAGGCATCAGAGCCTGGAGGCTTTCAAGGGACCCAGTCTGGAGGGTTCCTAGGCAGCCAGGACTGTTTTGGACACACTCAGGACTAGAGCATATTCTTGCTGTTTCTGCTCACTTTGACCCAGAGCCAAGAAACTGCCTAGGCTCCTCAACCCCTTGGGGAACACAATGAAGTTGCTTGCATAGGATGATGTTGGAACCTCCCAGACCATTGAAGGGTTCTGGGGACTTGAGTATTTTTTCTGACTGGCCTGGGATGACACAGTGCCACCTGAAACACAGCTGGAGGAGAAAGTGTTTTCTTAGAAATGAAAGAGAGAGAGAAAGAGAGAGAGAAAGAGAGAGAGAAACAAAGAAGAAAAGTCAGAGATAATAACCCAAGACCTAGGAGTGGACAGAGAGAGGTGGGGCTAAGACTGGCAGGGAGAATATTAACTGCTTAAAGATATCTGGCCACAAAAGCTACCAAGCCCTTAGATGTTGAGACAGCTTAGAAAAGCAGGATAGCCGGTCCCCACTTACTGATTCTGTGGGATCATAACAAGGGGATGTTTTGGTTGAAAGGTCTTTTTGTAGACAGCTGTTTGGCAGCATCAAACAAAAACAAGGGGATCCCAGATCACTCTGATGAATAGGGATGGGCAGGACAACTCGCCCACAGGAACCCAGATGCAGCCTGGCTGCAGATGCGTGTGTAGAGAGGTCCTGTGACTCTGTAAAACCTAACATGTCTTTCTGCACTGCGCTCATCATGTCAGATGTTGTGCTTCCTGAGTTGGGCTAGCCAAACCCTGTGTCTTCTGCCCTGTTCTCTGCTCAGCTGCATCCTCCTCACTCACAGGCCTCTCATGGGTCAAGAAGTCCTCAGGAGCCCCTAGTTCACCTGTGCAGCCAGAATAGAGTGGCTCCCAAGAAGGTCTGCAGCCATGTTCAGAGAGGTGCAGGGACTTGCAGGCAGAATCCTTGAAACACTATGGTTTGATAGTAGTAGAGCAAAATGTCTATTTTCCAGGCTGCATAGGGGCTTTTCTTCTTCTCATTTGAGGCAAAAACAAACAAACAAACAAACAAACAAAAAACAAAAAAACCAAAAAACAAAAAACAAAAAACAAGAAACAAAAAAGCCCAACCAGCTGCCACCAGCTGCCAACAACAAAGCCAAGCACTGGGGCTTCCATTGGCCAGAGGTGGGTGTCCATGTAGGACACTGGAATAGACTAAACTATGTTGTTGTATGTTGTTGAATAGGTGGTGTGTCTCTGTGTGTGGTGTGTGGTGTGTGTGTGTGTGTGTGTGTGTGTGTGTATGTGTGTGTGTATGCATGCTCACACTGGAGCATGTTTCTGCACCTTTTTGTGTATTAGCTCTCTCCTGACCATAAGGTTCATGAATATGGATGTGAGTGCATAAGTGTTGAGGAAGAGGAGGTTGTGCATGGTGGAGATGGAAGGGTCACCCATCACAGGCACTCCTCAACTGCAGCGCACCTGCCAGCCACTGAAGAGTCCAGCAGGAGGGGGGCAAGCACTAAGAGACATGACCAGGTACTTGCAAAAGATTCTGTGAGAGCCCTACCTAAACCCCTTTCCAATCTGGACCCTAGGGGCTGATTCTCAGAAACAAATGCCTTGACATGAGGAATAGGACCTGATGCCGCCCACTCAGTGCCCAGCCAAGACACTCGGACTGGGTTCGGCCCAGAGATTGATCTAGCACCTGCCTGCCTGACCTCACCCACATGTGGTTGCCCCTAATCTGACATCCAGTTCTCTTTTTAAAAATGCAGACTCCTCTGTTACTGGCCACAGTCTCTCAAGTTGCCAGATCAAGGCACTCAGACAAAAGAGACCTCCCAGGATGATCTTCAGCTGGTAGGACACCCTGGACATGGAGTCAAAGAGCCCAAGGAACAGGGAAAGTTGAACAAAGGACACATGGGGTAGGGTGGAGGAACAACCTTCTCCATGGGGCACTAAGCCCAACACTGCCTGCCACCTAGCGGTAGGAGGCTCTGCACTGGACCTAGGGCAATGGGTGGGGTTCTCTGTGTCCCTGATTCCTTCAGTTTCCTGACTTGAGCCCAGAGTGAGGTGGGAGATGAAAAGAAGGGCTTCCCCAAAACTTTGGTCTATTTACCCAGGCACACAGGTTGGTAACTCAGGTACGCCTCATATGAGTTCTGGCAGATGCTGCCTCAAATATCATCTGTTGACCTCAGAGGCCCAGAGGGACTGGAAGCCCACTTCCACAATCTCACCTGCAGGCTATATACTACCCTGAGCTGAGGACAAGGACATATCTAAACAAGAAATGAATATTCCATCTCAACCTGCCCTTTTGACAAACAGGCCCCCAATTCTAAGCACCTACCAAGTAAGCATCTCCAGGCAACTGACCAGGAAACCAGGCAACCATTATGAGCTAATTCCAGCTCCCTCACATTTTTTTTACTCTCTCTAACCCTCCTCCCCAACTCCACCAGACCCCAGGCATTCACCAACCACCATGCAGCACTCAGAGGACACTTTGATCTCCTTCCTTCCTCCAAAGTCCCCAAGTCACTCTCACCATAGATTCTTCTTTCTGTATCCTAGCACACACTCAACTATCTGCCTGAGCAGGGGCTAGGCACAACTCAGAGCTCTCTGAAGGGATTCAAGTGGACTGAAGATGACAGGCAACTAGACACAAAGCACAATGAGTGTTTCTCGCTTGTCCCACCAGGATCCCTGCAGCACATACCCTCCTTTCACCATCTCCTCCTAGACTAATTCACACCAAGGTCCTCTGAGCGTTTCCATTAAAAATTCTCAAGGTGCCTTCAGAGCTTTTTTATAAGTGATAACTTGCACACACAATTGTGTGATAGTTATCACTACCACAGCATGATAGTAACTGGCTTGCTATCCACCTACATATGTATCTATCTATGTATCTATCTATGTATCTATCTATGTATCTATCTATCTATCTATCTATCTATCTATCTATCTATCTATCTATGTATCTATCTATCTATCTATCTATCTATCTATCTATCTAT